>JAVQJG010100713.1:0-12328 GCA_036024015.1 Craterocephalus amniculus
TGTATACCATTTATATATATGCAGTAAATTTATAAATTGGAAATGTTGAAACTTGAAATGATCATTTACAGTGAGGTAAGGGTGGTTGGGGTAGTGACAATTGTGCTTTTGCAAGCACAAGGTATGGGCAGTTACTTTGTTGTAGGGGACACATAATTGGTTTTTATTTGAAAACCACCTTTTTTTTTACTGTGGCAGTTCTTAGGTGATTTCTTTTTTTTACAGTGGGGATACTCATATCTCTGTCTCTCCCAATGGGTCCTCCAGCCTTCTCTAACTCGCGGCAACTCGTGACAAAATTCCAACCACTTGCTGAACCAGTCACGTGGTACAGCTGGGCAGCGAGGCTTCAGACGTAATGATTTTCAGTCCCGCCCCCAACTGAAGCGAGCCTCGGTGCGTGCATCGTGGAAACTCCGCCTTCATTACTCGGTGCGCGCCTCGAAGCCTCGGTACAGAACGTCACATCACTACTACCAGCCCTGCTCTTTAGCGGACACTTTGTTTTTCCCTTGCAGCTCCCTTGTAGGAGTTTTTGGATAATAAACCCTGTTCTTCACCGCATATTTGAGTCCTCTTTTCTCTGTGCACCAGCACATCATAACAGAAGGACTGGCCCGTTATGGACACAGCGGAGATTCACACCCCGGCGGATCTGAGAGGGGTTCTCCACTAGCTAAGCGCTCGTCTCCATCAGCATGAGCAAGCCCTGGCTGCCCTGCAGGCTGGAAATCAGCAGCTTCAGACCAGGGTTAACGACCTCTCCTCCCCTCCGTCTGTCGCTCCTGCTGCCCCTCAGCCCACCTCGGATGCCCCACCCGGAGCCGTTCGACAGGTGCCGGGACCCTCGGCACCTGTCGGGGGTTTCTGCTGCAGTGCTCCAACCTGTTTTCTTTACAGCCACAGACTTTTGATACTGATCACATTAAGATCAGTTACCTTGTTGGTTTCCTGCGGGGTCGAGCGCTAGCTTGGGCTGAAGCGGAGGGCTGAAGCGGAGGGCTCCCAAACACCCTGGAGCTCCCGCAGCTATGTGGACTTCCTCGCCCAGTTCAAAGCGGTGTTTGACCTTCCAGACTTTGCTGGCAATGTTGCTCAACGTATCCTCTCCATCTCCCAGGGTTCCAGACCAGTCACCGATTATGCCGTTGAATACCGGATCTTGGCTGCAGAGACCGGTTGGTGCGAAGCTGCCCTCCAGCACCTCTACATCCGGGGACTCTCTGAGCAACTAAAGGATGAGCTGGCAGCCAGGGATGAGTGCTCTTCCCTCAACGAACTCATCGCCCTCACCATTCGCTTGGACAACCGGTTGCGGGAGAGCCGGCAGATTCCTCCCGGCAGCTCCCGTATCGTTTTCACAACTCCGCCGTCTAGACAGCACTCCCTTCCGGCCTCCCCACCAGCCAGACCGCTTGGACCACCCCTGGAGGGGGACGAGCCGATGCAGTTTCCCCGAAGGAAAGAGACCGGAGAGTCAGGGAGGGTCGGTGCATCTACTGTGGGGTTAGTGGCCATTTTCTCATAGCTTGCCCTGTTCGCCCAAAAGACAGAGCTCCCCTTTAGTACCGAGGTTAGTGGGAAGCAGTTCACTGGAAAACAGAAAAACCCGGTTAACCCTTTCTCTAACAATTTGTCTTCCTCAGTCTGCCGTGTCTGTCTCTGCCCTTTTGGATTCTGGTGCCGATGGGAACTTCATTAAGGAATCCTGGTGCTTTCGTAATCACATTTCCTTGGTGCCCCTTGAGACGCCCCTGGAAGTCACTGCTCTTGATGGGCATCTTCTCGCTCACGTCACCCACTGCACCCCCCCACTGGAGGTCGTTATATCCGGTAACCATCACGAACGCACCAGCTTTTTAGTCATTTCCACATCATCCACTCCTGTCATTCTGGGTTATCCCTGGTTCCAGCTCCACAATCCCCCATATCGATTGGGAGCAAGGTCGAGTCCTGGGCTGGAGTGTCACTTGCCATGCGGTTTGTTTATAGTCTGCCCTACCTCCAGCACCCGTCGAAGCCCCTCCTGTTCCTGACCCACCTGACCTCAGTGGTGTTCCCCCGGATTATCATGATCTTGCACCTGTGTTTTGTAAATATCGTGCTTCTTCACTCCCTCCCCACCGCCCTTATGACTGCTCCATCCACCTCCTCCCCGGCGCGCCATTCCCCACCAGCAAGCTTTATAGCTTGTCGCGGCCGGAGAGGGAGGCGATGGAGCAGTACATTAAAGAGTCCCTAGCCACCGGGTTGATTCGCCACTTGGAGCGGGTTTCTTTTTCGTTGACAAGAAAGACGGCTCACTCCGCCCTTGCATTGATTGCCGAGGTCTCAACCGTATCACTGTCCGTAATAAATACCCTCTCCCCCTCCTGAATTCGGCCTTTGAGCTCCTACAAGGGGCTCGGTTTTTCACCAAACTCGACCTACGTAATGCTTACCATCTCGTCCGAATTCGGGAGGGGGATGAGTGGAAAACGGGCTTCAACACCCACCTGGGTCACTTTGAGTATGCCATTTGGGTTAACCAACGCACCGGCCGTGTTTCAGAACCTCAAACGATGTCCTGAGGGACTTCCTGAACCACTTCGTTTTTGTTTATCTCGACGATATCCTTGTTTTCTCCCCCACTTTTGAGTCCCACGTCTCTCATGTCCGAGCTGCTCTCCAGCGGTTGTTGGAAAACAAACTGTTCGTGAAGGCCGAGAAGTGCTTGTTCCATTTCCGCCTCAGTGAGCTTCCTTGGGTTCTGTGTTGGTCCGGGGCAGATCATTGCCGACCCGGAGAAGGTCCGCGTGGTGGCGGAGTGGCCTCGCCCGACCACGCGGCGCAAGCTACAACAATTCCTGGGCTTCGCTAATTTTTATAGACGGTTTATCCGTAGCTACAGTCAGCTTGCTTCCCCTTTGACCCAATTCACTTCCCCAGCCAAACCCTTCCGGTGGTCACCTCAAGCTGATACCGCTTTCCTCAAACTAAAATCGTTATTCTCCTCTGCTCCGATCCTCATTCAACCTGATTCCTCCAAACAGTTTGTGGTTGAGGTCGATGCCTCAGACTCCGGGGTGGGTGTTGTCCTGCCACAGCGGTCGGAGGAGGATGGCAAGATGCACCCTTGTGCCTTCTTTTCCCGCCGGCTTTCTGCAGCTGAGCGGAACTATGATGCCGGGAACTACTGGCCATCAAGCTTGCCCTCGGAGTGGGCAAGCTTGTTTTATTGTTTGGACAGACCACAAAAACCTTTCTTACATCCAGGCTAAACTCCCGCCAAGCACGCTGGCAGCTGTTTTTCACCAGGTTCAACTTCTCAATCACCTTAAAACCCGGTACGTCCAACTCCAAGGCTGACGCCCTGTCCCGTCTACACTCCCCCGTGGAAGACCCGTCGACACCTGCCACCATTGTTCCACCTTCCTGGGTTATCGGGGCCATCACCTGGGAGATACAAAATAAGATCCAGGGTGGACTCGAGGCAGATTCAGACCCAGGTAACGGACCGCCAACCGAGCTTTCGTTCCTCAGGAACGAATATTATCTATTCACAGTCACTCAGAGTGAGTGACTGTGAATAGATAATATTGAGGGCATGTTGGTTTCCGAAGCTGAGTTTTGTTTTAGAGCAGTGGTTCTCTAAGAAATTTTAGAAATGTACTCCCTGTGGTATAATTTCTCAGCTAAGTACCCCCAACCAATATAGAGCTTTTTGTTTGGAAACAGAAGTAAACAGGGGGATCAGCGCCTATTTGTACAAAAAGAAAAACTTTGTACTTTCAAATATAGACGTAGACTACTTCAAACATGTTATCAGTAATTGATTATCAAATTCATGGGGATATATGTTGAAAACTTAATGTCCTTTTTCCTATTTTGTTTTCCCTCAAATATTTTACAGAACAGAGATGTGTTCAGATTTTTCCATAACTTGCTCAACTCTACCCATGTTTACAGAGGGACAAATTTTAGGATAAAAAAACCTGATCAAAATAAAATTATTTCATATAAATGCGAAGTTAGGCTGAATATCAAGCATAAATTTTCTTTTTAAACTAACACATATATTTTCTTTATATTACAAGATTATCAGAAATTTTGAAGACAATGGTTTTGTTATTTTTTTTCAGGTACCCCTTGGAGAGTACCAAAGGGAGCACATGTACCCCCATTTGAGAACCAGGGTTTATGGGAATACTTCCTCATCTTGCTTTGGCTTTACAGAATCCATCCACCTTTAAAAACTAACTGGTCTGCAGAGTTGTTTGATAAGAACACCTGTGGTGCTTAGCGGTCTTTCTCTGTGTAATACGATCAAATATTTCCAATTCCATTGTCAGATATTTCAGCCCCGTTTTAAAATGCTGACGGTAAAGTGATTACATGACTATTTCCATAAATACAAGTCAGAATGCATGCTGAACTTTCGACCGACATTCAGCCCTCCGTGAATGTAGGATTCAGTTTGAGAGACCTTTCAGAGAGAGGGTATGTGGCTCAAAGTTGGTGGATGGTTCATTACCTTTCCCAGAAAGTTACTAGTCACAAGTTAGCAACTCTCATATTGCACAACTGAACCGGGATGATATCAAAATAAGTTATTGAAGTCATACAGACTAAACAGAAGCACAAAATTAAGACCGCTATTGAGGCCGCTAGCTTGATGCTAACTTAAAATGGGTAAATCCCATTGATGTGCTAAATAATTAGCATCGACGTTAAGTCATTCCAGACAAGAATTATAATGGGGAACATGAGTTTCCCTTCAGTAAAACATAATTCTGTACATCTCAATACTTACAGGTAGTGATGTTACGCTCAAGTCTGTGTGCTCGAGTATGTCGAGCTAATGACACGGAAGTGTCGCGAGCATTGTTCTGATACGTTGTGTCAGCATGGCAAAAGTCACGTGACCACTCCAACCGAGGCCTCATTTAGTCATTGTGTGTTTCGAGCTGCAACCGCGGGGATTTCAATGAGGCCGGTTTGGTTGATCAATGCTTTAATAAAGCTTCAGTCGATTTGTTAAGGGAAAGTGTATAAGAGGAAAAGGTACTAGCAACCATTTATCATTTCAGTTTAAAGGAAATACTCACAATGATTTTTGGAAGCAAATATAAGAGCGATACGTCGTTGCCATGGAAACTGTTGAACGCGCTCGCAATGTTTGAGAACGGAGTGGGCGGTGCTTATGGCGTGTGCCATCAGCATTACACATAGATTATAATAGCTTTTCTTTATTTTGCTTTAATATATGCTTGCAAAGAGCAGACATTAAAAGTTTATTAATATAAACTTGACCAGGAAGCATCGGAGGAAAAGTCCCGGGTTAGCGCAGCTGCAGCTGCAGAGCAGGAGAACCTGCTGGAACGTCCAGCGAGTTGGTTTTAAAACATGAGTAGGCCTACTGATTTTTTGTGATTTTAAAATTCATTAATTGTAATTTAGTTGTGTTGCTTTGAGTGTGGTGAAAAAACAACAAGTTTCCCTATCGGATTAATAAAGTATTTTTCATTTCAACAACTTTATGTTGTGTTGCTTTCAGATTACCTGGTAATCTGCCAGAAGAACAGATCTGAAGCCAAACCTAAAGATAAAAATCTAGAATTTGCTCAAATATTTGTCTCAAGTTTTATATTAATACCATTGTACTTTATAACACAGTCACTGTCCCAGTTGCATAAACACTCTTTCTCCTCCTATAGCACAGACTGACGTTGAATATTGATGGAAAAACAAATAAATTAGCGCTCAGAACATTTCCTTGTTAAACAGATGGATATTAGAGACAAGGAGCCCCGCGACCGTAATAAGACCTTGAAGCAGTGTCACGCTTCCCCTCATATTCAGAAACGCAGCAGATAGAGCTATTTCAAATTGGAAACGTGTCGACACAGTGAGTCGATCTCAGGGCAGATGTGTCAAAGTAACTCGGTGTTTCACGAGGCTTCGGTTTCACCATCCCTACAAACATAGATTGTTATTCTAAGGGGACAGATACCAGATAAGGGGGAGAGTTGGTCAGAAAATACACGGACACCAGCTTTCCTTTGCTCCTGCATGTATTGACTGAGGCAAGGAAGCAGCGTGCTCCTGTATACTGCTCAAAAGTCCCAAACTCCCCCTGCTGACGCTTTCTGGTAACTGTTATCATTTCCATTTACAAAATAAACACAAGAGCCTCAGTCTTTTAAGTGTATTTCTGGTTACAGTTTTCAGTTCAATCCTCCACAATATGTCTACCTGCTTGATGAAGGCTTACTGCAGCAATATATTTTTGAGGTCCCAAAAGATAATGACATGAAATTGTAGACTTTTTAATCATTTTAAAAGCAGCCTTGAAGCTTTGGTATTTTTTAATATAACAAAAATTATACTAAACTTTCCTCGTCTTAATTACCTGTTTCATTATCCACTTTGCCTCTGCCTCATCTGGTGGAGCATAGTCTTTCATTTGTTCACCAAGAAAGTTGCGAGCTACCTCAAATTCAGAGTCCACAGCAGGTGTCTTGGTCAGGTCATCTAAAGGGTTCACCTTGCTATCATCCAAGAATGTAGCTTGTGCATGATGCTGCATTGGGTGCCTCCATCAGGTCACAATTATGTTTCCCAAATCGATTTTTCATTTCCCCAGAGACTGAGTCGATGCAACTGAAATAAAGCCTACGCAACTCTGTTTAACATTACAGTCTACATGTGTGCAGACTTCTTTAACCACATAGTCACCAAGGACAGAGCTTTGTGTCCTTGATTACTCTTTGATGGCCTTGTTGTGGACGCTTTCACACTGTGCTAGGATTACCAGAAAATCAGGCTCAGTGTGAATATTCTCAAGATAGGTGCAGGCACTGCACCTACCTGAAACCCTCGAAGAAAAGACAAACCCCTGTCGTTGTTACTGTACAGATTACAACAATTTACAATGCTTTATTGCATGACATGACAGACAAATGACCCATAAAACAATGCCAGCAGTTCTAAAATATTGTGTAACAGACATACATATCCAATCAACTACTAGTATGGTGATGACCTTTTAATGGTCTTAATTTCCAAATTATACTCTAAGTGGTTAATTCTTCAAAGTTCGAAAATAAACTAGGTGCTGTAGAAAGATTCTTAAAAATTGGTTAGATTTTAAAAGACCTCTAAAAATAGAAAATAGTTTAATACAAGTTTAATAAAAGAGTTTAATAAGTTTGTTATGAATCCCATATTAATTCTCCTTTGACCAGACACGAGCTGAAGCTATATATTCTATTTTTTTTAACTCTTAGTTTTTGTTATTTTTGAATCATCTCTTTACTGTACATGTTTTTCAACAATGATGGTGTTGGGTGCATATAATTTTGCTATCTTCATATTATTTTCATTAATCTTTTGTAAACATGTTTTATGTTGATTTTGATGTTCTTCTGATACATGTAACTGAATTGTAAAGCACTTTGAGCTGCATTTTATGTAAAATAATGTTTATTGTTAGTATTATTAAAATATAAACACAATGTGATTTTGCTCAGGAATAGGTACATTCATTGCACTATCTATATTAGAAACATAATCCTCATTCACCTGTCTGCAGATCTATGTCTTCGAACATCTTGTTTGGGGGGTCAAGATATGCAAGGATCTCGTACACCATCTCCGTGATAAACTTAAAGCTGGGCTCAGACATGCTCTGTTGCAATCCAACTGCTTCAATGTGTAGATCTGCTCCAAGTGCCCGGTTGCTGGTGATCTCTTTAAGCACTGTGGATAACTCATCATAAGATTGACTGAGACTGCAGAGCAGATAAAAGAAATCAAAAGAAATCATTAATATCTTCAAATGGTGGAGGCATGCAAGCATTCAGCACATTGTTACTTTAATCAACATATGCAACATACCTGTTGCAAAATGTCCACTCCAGCGTTGGTCCAGATGGTACTTATGTGTCTCTCCTTTGTAGAGAATGGCAACTGTTGAGTTTTCTGCAAAACGCATACAGAAACTAGTACTAAAGAAGTCCATCACTACCTTTGCAACTGCCAGAGCTTGGGTGACTACCAAATGCAGCTGGTGGTTATAACAGTCGGCATATGGTATCTCGCTGTCCAGTTTTTGTTGGAGCAGTTTTTGTACCCCACCATGTTTACCTGACATCAGGCAAGCACCATCATACACCTGACTGAGGATTTTGTCAGGGCTCAGGCCAGCTGTGGTCAGTTCTTTCACGATGGTTTCAGTCACCCTCCCTGGTCAGCAGTGGCTATAGTTAGGAGGTGCTCAGTTGGGTCACATAGTTAATTTATAAAGCAGAGAAAAATAAAGACATTTTCTCTCCCTGTTGGGTCTGTAGTTCCATCTGCTTTTACTGTGTAGTACGATCTACCAACTTCTTCCACAATATGCTCTCTTACTAAAGCACTCATATGTATAAAGTCATTTTGAAAGTCATGACTTGTGATGTCTCATTGCAAGGTATAGTTTTAGCTATCTTCTCTAATTCTTAATCTTTTCTAAAAGAAAACTCCAGAAGAGACAAAAATAGTCCATCCATTCTTATTCATTCCACCCGGTCCATGTATCAAGGAACTCAACATCAATAATTGCAGAAACGTAGTATCTGTTGCACTGTAGTTGATCTGCATTAACTAAAGTTAAAATTTCCTTATTTGAGTGAATCAATTTTCCTTGTCCCTCCTCATGGCCTCACAAGTCAAATGCTCTTTGGAGGCAGCGTGTTTGTTCAGTCCCCTCCCTTTTTCCACTGCATGCTTCCAGTTATGAAAACCGATTTCAGTGAAAGTTGCATCAGTGGGCCTGGCTCCTTGTCCCTGAAATATTCTGCATGGGAAGCAGTATGCAGCACCTGCTTGAACAGAATACTCCAGCCATGGGAAATTTCCATACGAGAAAACTGCAGAATGACCGTTTTTTTACCTGAGATAAAGCGTGCAGGAAAGCTCTGCATGAGTGGTCTTTGGGTCTTTTCTACGCCAAGGTCACTGGGCTGCAGTGGCCTGTTGCTGTTCCTTGCTGCAGTAATGTTACCATGATAGACCTCGGTGCTTGTATTGTTGTTGGCATCATCATTTTCTTGCTGGAGATTTGTCCTGCTGCTTGGCGTTGCTCCTTGTGCTCCCTAGCTGCTTTAGGTAACAGACCTAGCATGACTGTTGACTTCGGTGTTTCGGTTTCCAGGCGAAGTGGAGCTGTATAGTGCTGTTTCCAGCTTTCTTCCGTCTGCTATGCTGTCACTTGTGTTTATATTTTTATGAAAATAATTTAATATACTCATGTCACCACAGTAACATTTGTCAATTTTCCGCTCTGACTACCAGTATCCACAACTGTTTGTCTCTAAGCACCCGAAGGCCTGCCCCCTCTATCTATAATTGGCTATGATGCGCTTCTTTTGTTCGTTGATTGGATTGTAGGATTGACCAATCAAGATGCATAGCTAGGTGTAAGATGGCTACCTTGACATTGAAAAAAGAAAACCATAAAAAAAAACCTTTTAGTCCATGCTTGGGGGGGCACAACTAACTCCCATGGTGTGCACTGCCCACAATGCCCCCTCATGCCGCAGGGTCCACAATTGAGGATTGTGAGAGGAAGCGTTAAAAGGGGGCTCTTCCTGAAGTCCACTGTCATCTTCACAGTTTTGAGCGGGTTTAGCTCCATGTGGTTCTGGTTGCACCAACGGACCAACCGATCTACTTCCCCTCTGTATGCAGGCTCGTCGCCATCCTGGATGAGTCCAATGACTGTGGTGTCATCTGCAAACTTCAGGAGTTTCACAGAGGGGTAAAGTCATTAGTGTAAAGGGAAAAGAGCAGTGGGGAGAGAACACACCACTGAGAGGCGCTAGTGCTGAGAGTCCGGGTGCTAGATATGACACACACACACACACACACAACCAGCGCAGTTTCACCTGCTGCCTCCTGTCAGTCAGGAAACTGGTGATCCACTGACAGATGGAGGGAAGCACAGGGAGGTATTATATGGTATAGCACTATACAATACAGTATATGATAACATTATTGTAAAACACAATTTGATGTGATGCAATACGATATATGATACGGTATGATTGATTGCGATTCGGTACGATGTGATACGGTATGATGTGATACGGTATGATGTGATACGATAAGATGTGATACAATAAAATCGCACGTGCAGCTAAAGGAGCAGTGGTGAGTCAGCCTCCTGTGAGTCACAGGAGAAATCAGAAATGTCAGACAGAAAAAGAGCACTCACAACCAAACCACACACACACACACACACACACACACACACAACCACACACAGCTGCAGCCATCACTATCTGACATTAACACAGCCTGGATGACGCCTATCTCTCCATCTTCTGAAAGGTTTGACACACAGATAAACGTGTTTCCTGTTTCCTTATACATCAATTAATTTTCTACATGTGCCTGATTCTGTCTTACACATCTTATGGATCAGCTACAATAAATTTATAGAATCCTACAGCAACATGACAACATCTGGAGACTTTAGACAAACATTTGATATAAGTAGGTGCTTTTCTGTAATTTTCCATCTTTCTGTGCACTGTGTATGTTTATTCTGCTGCCTCATCAGATGCCTATTGACAAACTGTGTTAGATAGGACTGCACCGCCCTCAAGAGGACAGAAAATAGAAGAGCATCCATGCATTAAGTGTTCAGTAAAAGGCATTCAGCTGCTTTTTTAGACTTTATATCGGATCAAAAACTTCAAAACTTTGACTCTTCAAAGCAGGAAGTATTCTACATTACATTAGATTCGTTTAAATACTTCCCTTAATTAATAACACCTTTATTTTATTTGTAAAAATGCAAATAAAGATAAATTTTTGAGTTCGTAGGCATCTTATCCACATTAGATCAGGTCCTGTTCAAAAACGACAATACTTAGACTCTTCAAATCTGAAGTTAAATGTTCTAAACTGTTTTTACTTTAAGGTCTCCAGAAAAATTAACAAATCGACTTATTTACATGATCACAAACAGATCAAAGTTGTACAAATCAGAAACTGTTTCAATCAACCTACATGAGCTGGAGATTTGAAGAGATTATTGTTTTTGTGAGGACCTGATACATGGTGATTTTACAGGATAGCCTGTAAAACTGTACTGCCCTGTAGTTCCTGTTATAAATATATTTTGATATAATATTAAGCGTTAACCAGCCAGTAGCAAAATCAATGAGAATGAGAATTTTTTGCAATTGTTCTTAAAGAAGCTCCCTTTTCTACTTGTTGATGGCATGTCTAAATGTACATGCCTGCCTCATCTGCCGCTAGCCATAGTTAATAAACCCTATTATTTCACACCCTGAGGTTGTGTTTGCGTCCATGGGTCCATCTAGCTGCTAAATCATGACACTAAATGTTATGGTGAAATTTTGCTTCATTCTGACATCCAGACAAGTCCTGGGTAACTTTATGTGAGCTTTATGTGTCTTTTATCATCAAGGAATCAACACACAGAGCTGCCAATCTGATCAACACCATCTACTTTAAGCTGGGTAAGGTAAGAAGTTGGCTATACAAAGTTAATTTTAGGGCATTATTTTATTAATACAGTTTTGCTGTATCTTTTGGCAAATGACAGCTCTGTCTCATTTAAAATTAAACTTGGGTCAAAGTATTCAGTTGTTATCTTGCGGTTAAAAAAGAACTGTTTTAACATGATGACCCTTTAAATTAAAACAAGCAATTACATTTGGTTAATTATATTTGCACTAAAGTGATAAAAACATGCATAAATGGAAATTGACTCCTCTCTTCCCCTTATATGTAAAGGCCCATAATCTTTACAATACATCTTAGAGAAACACACATTCAAACAGACTGGATCCAGATCTGGTCTGATCCTGCCTGGAATCAGGTCAATCTCCATGGTTTGGAAGCTGCTTGTCTATGTGGAGCCGCTGAAAATAGGAAATGGTAAATAACAGGAACTTTTAAGAAAAATGAGGATATTCCATTCATCCATATTCCATCCTACCTGTGGTAACACTATATGATACACTTCAAATTAATGCATCTGTGAAATTAAGCGATTAGATGCTTCATTTATACATTGTCACAACTAACAATATTTATAGGCCTATATATATATATATATATATATATGTATATATATATATATATATATATATGCAGTACATTATAATTTTGACATGTTGTAACTTGAAATGATCATTTACAGTGAGGTAAGGGTGGTTGGGGTAGTGACAATTATTGTGCTTTTGCAACTGTGAGGTATGGGCGGTTACTTAGGGGATCACATCATTGGTTTTTATTTGAAAACAGTTTTTCTACAGTGGCAGTTCGTAGG
>JAVQJG010100723.1:0-13662 GCA_036024015.1 Craterocephalus amniculus
TTAGGGCGTGCACTGCGTAAGCGCAGGTGGAACTTGCTCTCCCTCTAAATGATCCTTTAATGGAACAGTGTGCACTGGAGCCGGGAACTCTATGGGGCGCTGCCACCGCCGATGAGAACTTTGCCTCAATCAATCCGTCAAGCCCCATCACCTGCCTCAGCAGATGATCCAAAAACCCCTTCGGAGAGGCAAAGTGAGCTTTTTATGTACCTCCTCTAAGACTAGAGGACACGCGGAACGCAGGCAGCTGAGAGGCGTCTGCTTCGTTGAGAGCGCGGACGTTGATCCGTCGTCAGAGAAACGCTGCAACTCTTAGTTTTATCAGGATCAGCTGCTTGTTTTTCTGAAAAACAGTCAGTCCTGATGATTTTATATTTCCCTCCCCACCCCAGTTCTCATCCACTCTGCTTTATATTAAAATTGCACCATGATTTTTCACATTTCTTTACTCCCCTCCTCCTCCGTCGGGGGCCCAGCCGGAGAGCTGCGCAGAGTCCTCTCCTTCCTCGGCCCCTCGCTCCTGACGCACGGCTGTCTGTCAGAGAAGCAGCTGCTCCGTCTGTCAATAAATGTCTCATCTCCACGACTTCTTGTTCCTGTCTGTTTATCTGTCTGTCTGACATGTCGGCAGCTGCCTCGGCGCTGCAGGGTTGCTGTCACCCCAGTGTTGGTTTCTGTTCTTCTGTCAGTTCATCTGCCTGTCACACTTTCTCAGATTAGACATGTCAACTTACCTCCAGCTTTTCCTGCTACTTGGAGATGCAAAAAAAAAACAAGGAAGTTGCGCTTTATGTTTACGTCTGACGAGTGAATTAGCTGTGACACGGTGAGATGTTCCTTTTCATTTTATGGACCTCCCTCTCCGGCGTTAAATATAGCACGTTGCCGCGTCCTTTGACATTATAGATGCTGCCGTCTACTGAGTTTCCAACTACTTTAACTTTCTGACAATCAGTCACCAAAATGTCAGAAAAAGATTAGGAGAAGAAGTGTGAAGTGAAAGGACCGAAAAAAGGGTGTAGCAGGAGTTTAGAAAGATGGATCAGGAGGAGGTTTTTGTTGAGATGGAAGCGATAAAAGATGAAGGAATGCGAGATGGCAGAGGAGATGGAGGTGGGAGTGTGCAGAGGGGAGCTACCTGCTGCTGATGGCAGTCAGAGTCAGTGAAGGATGGAGGGCGATCCAGCTGTGACATTAAAGCAGCAGGTGGGGGCCATCATTAGGCCTGGCACGGGAGGCTAGATGAGCCCGCACACACTCATTTCTTTGGGGCCCGGCGGACCGCTGCAGAGTCTATTTGTGTGTGCGTGTGCTCATTCAGAGGAGCGGGAAGGTAACGCCATAACTTCAGAGCTCATGCACACCTCGCCTTTCATCTCTCCCCAACGGAGCTGCTCCTCCTCGCCGAGAAGTTGGGCAAGGTGAGGGATGAGCGAGCGGCGCATCTGCTCGCTCTCCCGTAATGGCCTTTCAGATACCTTTTAAACCAGCACAATGCAGATGTTTGTCGGACCTGAAATTCATTTTTCATTCCATAACTCTGCTTTGCTTTCACGTTGCAGCCCAGCTCAGCTGGATGCGGGAAAAAGTGATTAAAATGTAACAGAGTTTAACCCCAACCCATATTTAAGCACAACAGATCAACGGTGACAGTAAAAACATCTCAAGTTCGTATTTAACTTTTATGCACCTGCATTTAGTGTGTAATCACTTCAAGTTTCTTAATTTTTTATTTTTATTTCGGCCAACGCATCCTTAACAGAATAAAAGATGAGTCATTGTATCCGCCGACTGTCCTTATCGTTTCTCAGTGGCAGACGGTGATATTAGTGATGCTCATGTTTCATTTCTCACCTTGTGATGCTAACGAATCCAAAGCCAAAACAAAACAAAACTTTAACACTCAAGTCAAAGTTTTTGAGACAAACTAAACTACATGAGACCCGGTGCCTCCCAGCGTGCCGCACACAGCTGACGGGCGGATGGGAATTGGCGTGCAGGATTCGGGTGTGAGGCGCTACAGTGCATCTAAGCCGCGTCTTGCTGGAGTCCCTTTTCTTAGATCTTCCCATCCCTTCCAGACCTGCAGAAGAGGCTATCCAGGAACAGCATTAGGCAAATGAAGTTGTTTGTATCAAATATTGACATGTTATCTGTTCATCGTCAGGCGGCGGGAGGGAAGAAAGAGAGAAAGATTGTAACTGTGGGTAATTGAGCCGTGTCTCCCCTGCTTATCGGTAAAGCTCCGGCACGTCACGGACCTAACGAGCTGTGGCGCGCCGATTAGTCTGAAGGGAAAGTCGAACGTGAAACACCAGAGCCTCTGTCTTTCTTTTCTTTCCTTTTTTTTTTTCTTTCATATCTGCAATGGATATTATGAGCCTCCCCGGAGGGCAGAGGCACAGCCTTATTAGTTCAATTCATGAGGGGGAAGAGAATTGATATGGATGAATGGCATGTTAAAGTATCCCTTTGTTACAATAACCATCAAGGCTGATGGTTGGGGCTGATGATGCAGCCCAAGGCAGCAGGACTACAAGCTGAGGCCTTGACCTGGATGGCAGAGGATGCACACACACCGTTGGCAGGGGGCTGATTACACACCGCTTTAAACAAATGAATTTGCCCCTTTCACATTTAGATATTGGATCTTTTCTATGTGTGAGAGTGGAAGCATGAGAGACGGAGCTCTGTACTTACTGTTGTTTACTGTTTTTTATCAGTATGTGTGTATCTGCAGTTTGTCTCTACAGTTTGTATGCAAAGTGACTTTACATGTTTTCCTTTATCTATCTTTATTTCGGGGATATTAGCGCTGATGTGTGTGTGTATGTGTGTGTGTGTTTGTCAGTGTGTGTGTGTGTATAAAAGCAGCCTGTTCCAGGTGCCTCCAGAGGGCTTTAACCATCTTACTCTAGTGCCACTCTGAAAATAATCCAGTACCAAAAAAAAAAGGGGGGGGCGAGATGTGAATCTCACAACATGCCAGTTTGATTTGTACCCCGCGCTATCAAAGAATGCTAATTAAAATCATATTTTGCATATGTCTTGTCTTTCATGCGCATATGCAAATTGCCCCTGTTGCCTTTCAGCACTCTGTAATTAGGTTTATGAAGGACAGCTGTAATACATAATTAACAGAAATGTTTGCAAGCTCTTTTTTTCCCTCCACGTCTAAACACGACGACTTAAACAAGCACGCGTGAAGTGTTCCAAGGCCGCGCTTTTCTTTCAAATATATTGATTAATTCTTTCATTCCCCCCCCTTTTCCCCCTTCAGTAACATCTTAATTATGCTGTTTGTTTATTTATAGATGATGGCGTCAGTCAGAGGCACTTCCACTAGGCCAGAGAAGCTCAGCATTTTGATCTTGCCAGTCTCCCTGATTGGAATGAACAAGATTTAGTCATCCGCTCGCTCCCAGTTTAACTCGGAGGCAACATTGTGGACGGGTGGATGGATTGAGTTAGAGAGGATTGAGAAAATCTAGAGTGATGATAATGAGGCAAAACAGTGGAACATGTTTGAATATTTATATGATGGTGTTAGTTCGAGTTGCCCTCAAGGGCCTCAATGACGGACGGGACTCTGGGGCCATGACGGGTTAGAGGACACAGCAGTGTGTGTGTGTGTGTGTGTGTGTGTCCAGACATTGGAGGGGGTGTCGGGGTAAGAGAGGGGGCATTAGCTGACAAGGCGACATAAATGGTGAAATAATTATGCTTTTGCTTCACGAAAGAGTGACTACTTAGTGAAAATGAAAGCTTCAGAAAGTCTCACACGGGTTCCCCGAAGAGAAAACGGCATAATGATCAACTTGGAAGGAGGGAAACTAAAAACATCCAGAAGAGGAGGAAGAAAGGAGGGTTAGACGGAGGAGAGCCCGACTTTTGTGCGGTGACAGTGCCAACCGCACGGCTGTCGGTTGAATTCCCTCAGACTCTTTCATGTAGCTCCATCCTCGGCCCTCTGATGTGGTCATTGTCTTTCTGTTGCACAATAATGGGAAGTGATGGGTGCTAAATGAAAAGGCCAGGGGATGAAAATGCTGGTGAAGCCGCTCGGATGTCAGAGTAGTTAGTCCTGTCATCCGTTCATTATGTTTTCATATGCTGTTTGGGAGACACGCTAAACTCAGGGCTCTCAACAAATTCAGGACGCTGCGGTCCCTGTCAGGCAGCACGGCCCCGGTGTTTTCTGATGATATGTTCGTGCTCTGTGTACATGCATGTGTGTGAAAATCCTTTCACATGTGTGCATATTTATGTGACACTTCTATGCACAGCACTTTCCTTACTTTCTAGCCGAAAACGTTTCAGTTACAGTGTGAAAAAGAAAGTCGCTCTTAGGGTTTAATCTTGTCTTTACAAGTTGTTAAAACAAGGGAAACTCAGCCTGAGGTCACCAGCAGCCCATGACATATTCCACTATGTTGTGATATATTTAGCGAATCTAAGCTAAAATGTAGAAGCGGTATGTGAACAACTAAGTACAACCGTACTGCTTCCATGGGAATTCAGAGAATAAGTAGCAGCCAGGTGCTGCTAATTAAATGCAATTATTTAATCGATGAACATCAAGTGTGAGCAGCTCTGTAAAAGAAGCTTTGGAGATGCTGGTCTGTGGAATTTTCTTAAGAAATAAAAAAAAAAGCAGCAATGATTTTAGAGTAACAGTTGTTCTCGACCCTCAACCTGGGAAACTTTTTATCAGGACATTTTCTCATGATTCTACACTGAGGAGTATTATTCATGGTTTAAAAGCATGTAAATGTTGTGGATGTAGCAGCATTCTCATACCTCATACATAAGGTTTGGCCATGTTTAATGATTAAAGTTTGTTACAGTGCAAAGAAAGAACTGAGAATTCGGTCTAAGAGAATGTGGTGGCACTGATTAAGTAAGAAGAACATCTTCCAAGTGGAGATGTTTGTTCATAATGCACAGCAAAGCAAAGCGTTTATTAAACCCAAACAGCAAATCGGCACAAACTCCTCATACCAGCTGTCAAGCATTGTGTTCAGTGTGTGAGGATCTGGGATTGTTTTAAAGCCAGAGGACCTGCAAACCATCATTAAGTCATCCGGAACATGTTCTGCATACCAAAGTTTTCTAGAGTCAAATATGAGGACTTCTGCGTGACAGCTGAAGCTTGGCTAGATTTGGGTCATTTAACAGAACAACAAACTCAAACACAGCAGCAAACCTACAGCAGGAAAACATGAAATAATGATAATAATTGTGCTGCAATGATCCAGACCATGTCAAGGCCTCAAACTCACAGAAATACTGCAGTGGGACTTGAATAAGTAAACAGAGAACTATCAATTAGCTGAAGCAACATTGTAATAGAAGAGTGGAAATTCTTTCACAATGATATAAAAAACTCGTCATATGCATCATGCTGCATTTTGGCTTTAGTTCAATAACTAATGACACAGTCACATGTTGCTGTTCACCTTCTTTTACCTCAATTGGTAAAATGTTAAAACCACAAATCTTGTGCTTCTACAACACATTAAGATATATTTTCCCTTTCTTTTTAAAATTTGCAGTCCACTAGAATATCATCAGCTTATATTTACTTTTTTTTCTTATCTTCCACTTGTTGTGACTCTTGTTATTTGTCTTTCTGTTAGCGCGCTGGCTCAATAGCTAGCAAACGTCTCGGTGAAGAGTTGGAGGACAAACTAAGAGGATTTTGCTGCTGCACAGGATCAGTCTTACATTCCGAAAAGCTGACCTGTGCAGAGGACGCTCCTCTTGTTCCACAGCAGACTCTTGGCTTTGATCAGCACGGCTAAATCTGATCATGTTTCTTTGCTCTCTGTGTGTTTTGTAGATGGGCCTTTGTGATGAAGAAGCACCTCAGTACCCACCTGCTGGGGAAACACGGAGTCGGTCAGCGTAAGGAAAGGTAAATCAAGCACATCCAACAGAATTCCTTATGAAGCCAAATCTGCGTCGTGAAGCACACTTTGGTCTGGTGGAGATGTAGAAGTATTTGCAGGGCATATGGGAGAGTGTCCTTCCTGCACGTTACCAGCATTACAAAGCCATCTCTAGACCACGACAAGTGTGACATAATTGATTCAAGATTTTGTAGGATGACTACAGCAAATTCAGCTGAGATCTGTAGCTTTTTATGCTGAAATGTCTCACTAGTAAATTTAATCCTCCTTTTCATTAATGAGTTATGTCTTCAAGTCCTTCTGTCTCACTTTCTTGCTTTTATTCCTCTTTTTCTGTCAAACTTTATCTTCTTCTCTTCCTCATCTTAGTCGCTGCTCTCCCTCTTGAATTAAGGATGAAGGATGTTTCTCTTTTGCTGTTCATGTCTGTGTATGTGAAACATCTCATGCTAGGCCCTGTCTATCAGAAACAGAGCCTGCTGTCTGTCTGTGTGTGTGTGTGTGTGTGTGTGTGTGCGCGTGTGTGCGACAGAGAAAGATGAGGAGATGAAGTTGCGAAGCCCCCTCCCGAAACCCTGACAAGCCAAAATGAGACTTTAAATACCTCTCAATCTGTCAAGTAAGCTTCTAAAATAGAAACAGACCTGCTTTTTCATTACTCCGCAACCAAATTGATACTTTTGACAACATGCGTTATTAGATGTGACAAGTGGTTTCAGATATAGAAGTAAGCAGCCCCACCAGATGCCGATCCATCTCCCAGACATGATCAGCTAAATTCCTTCTGTCAGCTGCTCATCTGGATTAGATGGAGACAAAATCTCATGTCGTCGACTGCTTCAAGTCTGTTTTATCCACTGTTTTGTTGCTATGACCTTTATTTATCCACGCTTTGCTGACAGCTCTATGATTTCCTTTCTGTCACGATGCTTCATTCTCCTACATGCATTCGCTTCTATAACTTTGGTTGGCTGCATCCGTGAACATCCAGGCTGCTCTGCTCCACTGGTGACATGCAGAGTCAAAAACAGAAGACCATTTACATTTTTACTTTAGCTGGTCAGATATCCGGTTTTGTTCTTCCCTGGTTGACAGATCGGATGCTTTTGCTGCTCATCGATTCTTTTTACTACCCGTCCATGCAGCCAGAACCTGTTAACTTAGTTAACTTAGCACGATAGTTTGACTATTTAAAGATCTTAAAGTTGTTTAACTGGAGAAGCTGTTTTTGCCTTGTGTACCTGTTTTCCATTTACAGTATGTTGAATCTCACAGCAGAAGCTAGAATAAACTCACAATAATCCAACATTAAAGACCCACTATACAACTCTATACAACTCTTTTCTCAATGATGCACCCCGGCGCTGCCGGGCCGATGCGACTCTAAAAATGCACATAATATATGTCACTGTGCCATGAAACGAGTTCAGGAAGCAGAGTTTGAAGGTTGTTATATAGTGGGCCTTTAAGTGACACTGATAAAGAAACATCTGTAACAGGTTTATATGAATGATGGCAGACCACCTACCATAATTAAGGTGTCAGGGTGCTGGATTGTAGATGTGAAGCTGAAGAGTGCAGCAGACAGGCTGTCATCCCTGAGCTAGACAGTAATAACAGTGTGAGCTTTATTATTCTTTTTGTTTGTTTGTTGTTTTGTTTTCTGTCAGTTTTTCTGAGGACAGTGCTCTTCCTTCAGGCTGAAAGATCTGTCATCAAATACATAAAAAAAGCTGTAAAGTTCCAGTGAAAGCTAGCACAGTGCTACACCCCCCCCCCCCCTTCCTGAAAAGACCACTCTGCTGTGATTGGTCAGCTCATCGCAGCCTACACAGGAGCTGCCCACCATGAGCTCTGCTATAAATGTACAGTAGAGTTTTAAAAAAAGCTTTTAATTTGCATACAATATTAGCCACTAAGCCACTGAGAGCAGGATTAGTCATCAGCCTAGTGTTATTCTAAAATAACTGTAAGAATAACAAGCAAACAACTTTCTGTCATCCCTGTGCCAGATGCTGCCGTGTACAATACCTGTCACATAAAGACTAAAACACTAAATTTGCTCTCACTGGGAATTTATAAGACATCTGCATGACTTTATTCCTGCACATTCTCCACATGACTTTTTCTGAGCATTAAAGCCCACAATTAAACTTATTTATGTCTATTAGACATCATGTTAAATCTTGGCTTGTCCACAAGGCTAAAACCCCGCCAAAGGTAAGCTGTCGATTCCCCGCTAGCCGGACATTTTTCTCTACACTAATAGCAAATTTACTGGTTTTAGATTTAAATTATTTGGTTTTCAACAATGAATTATTGATTGGGAGATATGTTCATGGATAAATAACTAATTTAGCAATGCAAAGGATGAAATGCACATTTAATAATAAACAGTTTCAAAGATTTGATGGAAATCTAGTCATCGCTTCCTGGTTTAAATCTCACCTTTCATTTTCATTCCTGATTTTTTGAATTCTACTTTTTTTACACAATGTGATAAGTAAAAAATGAATAAAATAAAGATCACAATGAGCACACGTGTGTCCACACACGCACAACTACTGGGAAATAATTGAGCTCTGAGGTTTGTGTTTTTAAAAACAGAAGCAAAACACACACTGAGCATCATGCCACACAAGGTTATTACATCACATCCACATTATGCACATCTATGGAAATAATGTATGCTAGCTCGTGCCAGGTAAATGTGTGTGTGTGTGTGTGTGTGTGTGTGTATATGTGTGCTGTAGTTATATTTATGGAGAAAGACAAACTGTCCTCTATCGTACCTGCAAGCCACCATCAGAAGATCATTCGTTCACCTTCTTTTCTCTTGTTTTTATTGCATTCTTTCAGTCACATTTAAATATGCACCGACGCAGACGTGCCAGCAGATGCACACTCTCTCTCACACACACACACACACACTTACATCCACACACACAGTCCCCTGCATGAGGGAGGACAGCCACAAGGTTTGTTCTATTTAAACCTGTAAAACACGGTGTCATCATTTTTCTGACAGTCCTGCAGACAGAATTTATCTCATCATTAATTAACCATCATATTTCCAACACAGTGCAGCTTAATTAGCACAAGGTCATTTGGGAGGGCTTATTAAGTGGAACAAATTTGGGCAAGTGTAAGAGAGGAGGCAGAGGACGCGGGATGGAAGAGGGAGAAGGAGGGGAGAGGAGGAGATGGAGAGGTGGGATGACAAAGAGATAGGCAGAGATGGGAGATGAAAGAAAGGGAAGAAGGAAATGGATAAAGAGAGGAAGTGTATGTGTGTGTGTGTGTGTGAGCAGTTTGTGCCAGCGTGACAGTGCTGGCTCAGTGATTGATAACTGCACTGGTTTTGAAAGCCCAGACCTGGAGACTAGGACGGCAGCTGAGGGAGAAAGAGACACAGGGAGAGGGAGAGGATGGGGAATTGTGCATACGTGTGTGTGTGTGTGTTGGGGGGGGTGTATCTGAACCGGCAACCAGGGACCAGTTTGAGGAGGGGTGGGGAGTGGAGAGGCACTGAGGGTTGTTGGGGGGAGCCAATTGCAAACATATGCTGGCTGGCAGGCGGTGGAGAGATGGATTGCAGTGGGACAGTGTCAGAGAGGCAGTTTCATCACCATCTCTCCAGCCCTGTTCACAGGTATTTTTAGAACACTTGGGAGATCTGTTAGTCAAAGGAAGAGAGGAGGAGGAGGGAAAGGCCTGACTAGCCCTAAGTTCCACCAGGCTACACTTAGCCAAGCTGTCTGGGACCTCAAACTCAAAGTTATTTTGGGTGAGGAGGATAGAGTCCCACTGATATGGATTTTTAATGCTTAATGGTTCAGACAGCCTAAAGGTATCAGTATTCCGGTTTAATTAATCAGTCTAATCATTGATTAATCAGTAGCATGCTGCTGCACTGAAGCCGACAACCCCTCATCGCTTAATTAATATTTTGTAGATGTTTTTTTTTTTTAAAGTACTTTGGTGGTAAGTTCCTGTTAAATGACTTTGATTCACTTAAACAAAACAGAATAAAGATCAGTGAGGCCAGCCTGTAACGTCTATGGTAGCTCTCTGTATGAAAACAAGGTCCATCACTTTGTAGGGGCTGACAATGAAGTTAATGATAATTGATAAAAGCTGTTTGTTCGAATATATGAGAGAATAACAACTGACTGAATAAAAAATATGGATCGGACACTGAGGTTCTTTGGCTACTTGACTGATTTAGTTAGTTTATTATTTATTTATATTTATTTATTGAATTTCCCTATGGGATTAATAAAGTATTTTTCATTCATTTCATTCATTCATTCATTATCATAAAATATGGCTTCAGATAAGTTGATCGTCGCAGCATTAGTTATTGGCTGACTTGTTGGAAACGCTGCTTAAACACCTGATTTACAGGCTTGCTTTTTTCTTTGTTCTGATTTTAGGTATGTGCGGGTTGAAGATGGCTTTCTTTTTTAAGAAAATATTTGAGTCACATTCATAAACGTGAAGCTGAACAGTTTAGTTCAGATTAAACTGAGCTAGGAGCCTGACTAAGTTTATCCTTGCTGTTCTTGAACTTTGTAATACTAGCAAACGCTGGAGGTGTGCCAGCTAATTGTGCGCTATATTTTGTGTTTGCGTGAACGGAAAAGCAGCTGGCCAGTGTGTGTGAGTGGCCCTGTCCTTATTTCCAGACCTGTAGAAAATTCAAGGTCTAGTAGAATTACTGAAAATCTCACAAAAGCATAAAAATCTGCTTAAAAGTCTTGGAAATGAGTTGAAACGATGTAGTTACAAACTTCTTTTGCTTTGATGTTTGGTGTCTGCATATTTTATTCACTTTACTTGGGCAAAAACAAGTGTTGTGTTAGCATTAGCTTAGCTAACACTGCAGCATACCCATGGACAGTGCCAGAATGTTCTGCTCATTATCCTTTCCGTGACATCTTTCCTCTTTTCATTTAATCATCTGTGGCGTGATATTTCACAACAAGCAGACACACCTTCACATGTGCAATCATACAATAAACTTAAATGTTTATTGTGTTCACAGACTTCCTTTCATTCAGAATCCACCAGTTTCTTCTGATATGCCGTATGCTTTGTTAGCATGTTGGGTATTAAATTAAAAATACATCAAAAACACAAAGACAACACCCAAATAAAATCTTTAAAAACACATTATGTATCTTTTTTTAATATGAGAAAAAAAATTTTGTCAAGCTGTATGAAACCAGGACACGGTCTGGCTTTACCGTCACTTACCACTAATGAACAGTGGACAGTGGAGGCTGACGCTGGTCAGATCTGACTTTAAATAAAAGGCTAATATTAGCCCCTTATATTGTTCTAACCCCAGCGGGGGAAAAGAGGAAGATGAATCGAAGGGGAGGAAGGGTGAGACGACAACCTCCGACGATCTGACAGGTTCTGGGCGAGAGAGAAGGAGAGAGAGAGATAGAGCTGAACTGCTATAAAGTGACACAACTAGGTCTTTGTCTCAGTCACACCGCCACTCCTCACTGCAGGCACTGAGCGCAGATGAGGGCGTTTTTGCCCTTTTATCTGCTTGCATGTGTGTGCTGTCACATACAAGTATACTAATGAAGAGCACGTGTCCTCACAAGTTTACACCGACCTGCTCGTGTGCAGCGGCCTGCCATGATCTCCAAAGGTTTTTATCAAAACTGTTTTATTGCAGCTCAAAATCATAATAAGGACTTGTCTCTTTTCTTATCACACATTTGTAATATCACACAGGGTTGAAATATCTGTAGTATAATCTGCTGGATTCGGTTAATGGACCTGAGTTAGCCTAGTGGGGCAAATATTGCTAAGTCTCTGGAATCTGTAAAAGCATTCTCTTAAATTTGGTGCTAATTATTTTGATCGATTGTTGGCCATTAGAAAAAAAACATGAAAATATAAAAGTAGAATGGAATGGAAAGAGGTTACAGTCATTAGTTTGGGAAATGATGTTAATCAGTACAGCAAAGAAGAACATGGGGGAAAGAAAATCACAAATGAGGCCATTTATAAAAACTGAGCCTCACTTCTTTTTAGTAAAAATCCCAATTTTTTTCATTGTGAACTACTGAAATAATTGCACATGTCAAGGATTTCAACTTTGTCTTTATTTTTACCTGTTAGTGGAATTTTTCAGTAAAAGAGCTTGGTGCAGCTCTCAGTTCGTATGTGTGTGTGATCCCTGCTGTAACAGGCGCTCTGCAGACACCTAAACCAACACTCTTTGCTTTGAGGGGCGTGGCCTGTGACCACGATTGACAGCAGCAACCTTGACTCAATTGCTTGTAATTAGCTCTTTAAAAACAGGGCGGCAAAAGACCACTGACCTATCTTACATAGCTGTTTTCATAGGTAATTGTTAAAACGCCGGCCATTTACATGCTTGTAATAATAAACTCCTTGATCTAATACACTCATCACTGCAGTGCTGACAACCAAGAAGAAAGATAGTTTTGTTTTTGAGGAAAAACGGGGGAGAGAGCACAAAGCATTAGAGCACATGCTCTAATTTTAAGCGCGGGAGGGTTTTTTTGTAAAAAAAAAAATCAAAAACATTACAGTATGTCAGAGTCTGTGCTGAAACTCCTCGGATAAAAACGGAAAAGCAGGTGAAACGGCACAAACGCAGCTCCAGAAATAACTAGCGTGATGCATGCAGAGCAGGTGTGATGACTCACAGAATGAAGACGGGGAAATTCAGAGCATCCGTTGTTACATTACTGCAGTGAAAAGTGTGAGACGGATGGCTGCTTTCGCATTCAAAGTACCCACAGTGAAGAGATGGATTTATGTAACTGTTCTGCATATGTTTTTTTTCCTTTCTCTTTGGTATTTAGTTAAATACAACTTATAATGTCAGAAATAGGTCGTGTTTTCATGACATAATGCTGCACATTTATCTCTATCTGTGCACGTAGCGGGAGTGAGTCGCTTTCTTGTTGCTGTACGAGGGGCCGAGCTTGGCTGTGCGGGGCATCTGGCTTTGCAGTGCCCGGCTCTGGGCTTGCAGCCGCGTCCCAGCATGCAGTGCAGCGCGACCATATTGCCCCGGCACAGAGGGCCGAGACCGTCCAGGCTGGACTGGGGGAGCGAGGGCGGAAGAGCCCTGCCTGGAGCCAGCATGGTGGCAATATGGACCACACAAAGCAGGCAGGGGTCAAAGCAACCAGCGAATACATGTGTGTGTGTGTGTGTGTGTGTGTGTGTGTGTGTGTGTTTGAGGGATAAAAAGAGAGAGAGCAGTATGATAAGGAGATAAAGAGAAGATAAAGACAACTCCTAATCATTATAATAAATCCTTTCCCTTAATTATTGATAATGAATCTGCTCTTTAATCTTTCCTTTTCTTCCTTCCCTTATCTTCCTGTGTCAGCACTTTGTCTCTGGCTCGGTGTTGGGTGGTAAGGCCTAGTTTTCAGCCACCCAAGGGCAGCAGTCAATAACATCCTGTGCTGCTGGTTCTGTAAGCAGGAATGTGACAGCAGCACTGAGGAGTGTAAAAAAACACAGCAGCGTGAAAGTAGCAGAGAAAACTGAAATTTCCCTTAAAAACATCCATGAGAATAAGGCATATTCATTGTGAAGGAGAGAAAAACTGTGTCTCATTCTGAGCAGAGATGTTCACAAGTCATTTTTTGCAAGTCCAAGTCAAGTCTGAAGTCTTTGGTCACGAGTCCAAGTCAAGTCTCAAGTCTCGATAAAATAATTTCCCATGTCTTTTCTTTTTTAA
>JAVQJG010100730.1:0-46602 GCA_036024015.1 Craterocephalus amniculus
GAAACTCAGCTCACAGCGCTTCCAGCCCCTCCCCCCGCTGTCAGAGCAGCAGAGCAGAGCCGCTCTGCAGTAAATGGGCTTATACTCACCCTACTGGTGGAAAAAATGTACTACAAGTCTTACGTACAGTAAAAAGTTTTAAAAGGAAAAATAACTTTGTAATGTCAAAAAATATCACATATGCAAAAATGTCAAATGGTATGTTTTTTAGATAAATAATTATAGTAGTAGTTATTTTATACCTATAATTATATGGAAATTATTACAAATTCTGCCTTTAAACTCCCTTTGAACCACGTTTCCTGTTTGGCTACACTTTGCTAAAATCTTTGTGGCTGTACACAGAGGTCCTTAGAAAGGTCAAAGACTACAATAAATTATTGTTGTCATTAACCTGCAGGACACTGCTTTTTTTTCAAAATGTAAAAAGAAAAATAGGAGAAGAGAAGTTATTATTAACGTATTAAATATTTCTGGTCATGTAAATTCAGTGGCAATAACAATGTTTTTCCTTCATGCTGCCTAAATTATTCTAAAACTATAATCTAAACCCATCAAGTAAGAAAAAAAATACAAAAAATGCAAAGCAAAAAAAGATGTGCAAAGTTTGGTGCTTATTTTACCTGCTTTTTTTCATTGTTGTATGTTTTTTTTTTTACTTTCTAGTTGCAGTCTTAATAAATAAGGAGATACTGAACATCCATATCAAAGTTATTTTTCATCTGAATTTGTTTTATGTTTTAGTTTTGTTATGCTGTAGATGTTGTTTCACTTCCCATCCTAAAGTTGACGATTCAGACCAGCAAACAGGACGTGGTCAGCATCAAACCCATTAATAGTTAGGGGGATGTGCTGTCAGCTGTGAGTTTGGTTACACAGCAACATTCTACACTTAATCTCAATTTCAACATTTGGTGTTTTACCAAAAGATCAATTTGCACTTCTGTGACCATAATTCTGTGACAGAAACGGGAAGTTTAAAATTAGCAGCTGAGGGGAAATCTGGTGTTCAGGTTTCTTCATGTCCTCTCTGGAGTCTGATATTGCAACTCGGTGAGTTGAATAAAGTAATAGTTTAAAAAATGTGAAATGTTTCTTCTGTGTAACTTCTGTTGCTTCTCTAATATTTCTGTGATTCCAGTTTTTTTCAACACTGATGTCCTTATTGACATACTAGATAATTCATGAAGTTTTTCGATTACTGGTAAAGACAGGGGAGGTACAAGTTTACCATTCTGCAGAAAAACTATATGCCCAAAACCCTCTGCAAAATTAATACCATATCTCAAATAAAACTGGGAAGAATTTATGATTTCATTATATATACAACCAAACACCACAAGAGCATGACATTCTTACAATCAGTGGAAACCTTTGATGCCAGATCTAGAAATAGCCTTTTGTGACTCTGGCATTAAATTGATGTAAAAAGAAAGCTGTACAAGTTGCTGCACATAATAGATAATTCTTTAACAACCTCTACACAACCCAATAATAAAAAACAGTTTCATAATCAAACAACAGTTTCATTATGATGCAGAAAGGCATAGGAGGTCATTTTTGCCAACAGTCACCCACTCCAGGTCAAGAACCTAATATAATAATTTTTGTAAACAATTACCGATTCAGTCAAAAAAAAAAAAAATACTACAATATAGTATAAAGGTATACATAATATACAAACTATACTCCTGTTCTTAAATGTTTCTTTCACTCATTAGCTCGCTTGCTGTCCAGATTTGTCACCCACAAAAACCAGATGGCTGAAACTACAGTATGATAGTCAAGAACAATTACCAAGTTCTCAAAGGTAAATTTGATATGCTCATTTTATTGTTAAACTACCTAATCTTGTTTTATTAGAACATTATATATAGAGTATGCGATAGTGGTAAATTATCCTAGTAAAAAAAATGGGAAAGTACGCAAGGTCTTGCTTCCTTATATCAGAAATGAAATGGGAACACATTGCTTCATGTCATTTCATCATGTCAGTGTCATTCACTTCAGGGTTAAAAAAAAAGGGCACATACAGTAGCCTAATATAGGTAGGCCGAAAAGCTCTCAGCCCACCAGAAAACCAGAAGAAAGCCTCAGAGACACACCAGCCATCAGGAAGACAGACGTAATCATCTTAAGGTATGGAAGCTTTAGTCTATTTCTTTAAAAACAGCAAATTTTACTAGTTCTAGTTAAACTTTCAATAAAAAGAAACTCTTAAATCAGATCTTACTACTTAACTGTTTTTCAGAATATGTTCCAGTTAATTTTTATTTTATTAATGCTGCAGTTTTACACTAACTGAATCAATCTTTAAGTAAAATGTATGTTTAAGTTCAGTTTAAAACAAAATTACACATACGTATCTCCAAGAGACAACCTGAAGCCATTCGTAGGAATATATTATCAAGATCCACTGCAATTATATACAGTATATTATATATAAGCATCTGTACCTCAGATAAAACAAAAATGTGTATTGATGAAAATAGAAACAAAACTAAATACAATTAAGTATTAGGTTTCAGATATTGAGAGCAAAAGGAAGTGGTAAACCGCTCAGTCCGCCAGTAACTTCCTCCATAGCGGACTCTGCAGAGGTTTACACTAAACACGCAGTTTGTAATGATGTAAACTTTTTTTTTTAATTATTTGACAGGATGCTGATGAACAAAACCAACCAAACCGAGGAAGACCTCTTCTCCTGCCACAGTCCTTCAGTTGAAGGCTACCGGTACTTCGCTGTGCTGTGGGGATGTGCTGTAACCATCTCCGGCACGGTGGGGAACCTGATGACCATTCTGGCCTTCGCTCTGGACCCACGCCTGAGGACTCGCTTCAACATCCTCCTTGTCAACCTGGCTGTAGCTGACCTCCTGTACTGCACCATACTGCAGCCCATCTCCGTTGATTCCTATCTACACCTCAGATGGCGCAGCGGTCAGCTCTGGTGCAGAGTCTTCGGCCTGCTCCTCTTCCTCTCTAACTCTGTTTCCATTCTCACCCTCTGCCTGGTAGCGGTGAGCAGATACCTCCTGGTTGCAAGAAGACCTTTGTTTGAACGGGTTTTTTCTAACCATGGACTTTTTTTGCTCTTGATCTCAACATGGGGACTAGGCTTGGCAAGCTTTAGCCCCCTCTGGCCTGTCTACGTTTTTGTGCCACAGGTGTGTACATGCAGCTTCCACCGGACCAGGGGCCGGCCCTACACCACCATCCTACTATTCTTCTACTTTTTTGTTGGTCTGGGCTGTGTTGGAGCCTTCTACCTGCTCATTTACACAAGAGTCAAGATCGCATCACAAGCTCTGCTCCGTTACAGGCTCAGCCGAAGCTCTTCCAAGAGGAAACCTGTTTCATCGGTCCAAAAAACAGAGGACAGTGGAGTGGAGAGTGGGATAAAGTCAAGCACCTCTGAGATGAGCAGCCAAGTAGAACCGACCCAAACTTCTGATGAATTAACACGTGGAAAGCTATTCCCGCCGACCCAGAGCACCGACACAGCCCCTACTCCAGATGTCATCCAAGCACATTCTCCTGCACCTGCTGCCCCCTCCTCCAAGTCTGCAACCTCGGGAGATGACGGTGAATTCAAGCGTGTGACACGCATGTGCTTCGCTGTTTTTCTGGTTTTTGTGTGCTGTTTCGTCCCCTTCCTGTTGCTGAACATTGCTGACAAACACAATCGCGCCCCACAGATCCTGCACATGTTCTGCGCAAACCTCACCTGGCTCAACAGCTGCATCAACCCGGTGCTCTACGTGGTCATGAACAGACAGTTTCGACAGGCCTACCACGTGCTGCTGACCAGAGCTGCGGCTCCCTTCACATGCCTGTGGACCCGCTGGGAGGTTCAGAGATCCTAACTTCCTACGACTTAAAACTTTCTGAATTTTTTCACAAAGATCATTACCTGTAGAATTCAATCTGTACTTAGTGATTTTCCTAACTAATTGTAAATATTTCAGTAGTATTTTCTTGTTTGTATTATTCTGCTTCATATGATGCTTTCAAAGTATTTATTTTTATGAGATACCTTGTATTCATATTCTTAATATATATGTGATGATTTTTTAGCAACAACCTGATCACATCATGAACAGGGTGTCTTATGTCACATCCGTCATACAATAAAATTTACCAGTGTTACACAGTTGCGGGATAGTTTTACCTAATACACCATAAGTCATTAAGTAATTCAGGAACTTGAGATTCTCCGTTGTGTCTCAAGTCTGTATAATGACTGCTGACAAAATATGTAAAGATCCCAGTAATATGACGTTCTGGTGTGCAGGTATGCTGGAACAAGCGTTTATCTTTGAGGAACTGAAGCCAAATTGTTCATATACATCTCAAAAATAGTTCCTTATATCTTATCAGAAGCACTGCTGTCAGAAACAAAATGAGAGCTGTATCTTGTTTGGTCCCAGCACATAAAAATATAGACTGTTTTCCCCCCTCAACCGGTTTAAATTAGTTGGTTGACAGAAAGTTAATCTGAATTTAAGAATGCTCTAATAGCACCACTGTAAGATTACACTGAAGATTCCCTTGGAACTCCCATTTAAAGTTTAATTTTTTTATATATATAGTTTATTTGCTTAATCATGACCACAATAAGTTATTGTAGACTTAGTTTCACCTTTGACCTTTCTAAGGACCTCTCTGTTCAGCCATAAATATTACAGCAATGAGTAACCCAACAGGAGACGTGGCCTTGAGGGGAGTTTAACTCCATGTCTGTCTGTCTATCTACATTGCCTCCAGTAATGGCATATATATATATACATTTTTTGTTTGTTTTGTTTGTATAATACACTCACGCATGTATTACCAGTTTGTTCATCTGCAGGGATCAGATATCACCACAGAGCTGCATTGTTTGACTTGTACTTTGAAATTCAACTTTGATAAGGACCAATATAATGATATAAAAATAATAACCCTTCTTAACGTTAGAACTGTGTTGGTAATTAACAAAAAACAAAGTCACTTTACTGTTGACGACAGTACTTTTTATTTTGATTTAAATGATCAGAATCAGATTAATGTATGCATAACTTAAATCAGAGGAGTGCAAATTTTTAGTGCAATTCTTCACGCGCTTTCAGTGGAACATTAAAACCATGACTAATTGTTTCACACAAACATGGAACAGTTTGACAACGGAAGTTATTGCAATGTGGAGGACAAAACCAAAACTTTCTAATATTTTTATATCATGGTCAGTTTTCCAAGTCATTTTAGGACTAATATTAAAACAACAGGGTAACAAAATAATAAATTTCCAGAGGCTATGAGTCCAGCTCAACAGTTAACTCTGTTTTGCTTTCTACAATAAACATCAATCATCAAGAGGATCACATGGCTGTTAAGTAACACATCTAATGAATTAATAAAACGCTAACATGATATGCTAAATATGCTGCCTACACTACTATTGATGCTTGGATGTTGTACTTGAAAGAGCGGTGAAATGAGTGATATTCAGTGCTTCAATTACATATACAGACAATTACAGGAAACCACTTCCACAAGGCTGTGGAGGCCCCAAGTTGAATCCTGAGAAGCTGAAATCAGGGCCAGGCTCATTCGGCAACATGTCACTGTCAGTAAAGCTGTTGGTGTTTGTGAACATAGAATTACACAGCATGAGGATGTCGTCATCTTGTGTTTCAACAGAGCCACTCAGCATCGGATCATGGGGATACATTTCCAGGGGTGGCTGCAGACGATGAGGATCCTGTTCTTGTTCTGAGAGCAGAGAAAGAGAAAAAAAGATGATGGTTGTTTCTATTTTCATATTTTATTATTCTTAATCTCAAAGCTTTTAATGATTTTTATATATTATATTTTCTTACTATTGATCAATTGCCTTTGTACATTATATTACCCTTCTATCTTTAAATTTTTATCCTTAATTTCTAAATTTTAGATATATTATTGTTTTTACAGTCTTTTAATTTTTGGGTTCTTAGCTGCAAGTCAGACGAGACTCAAGAATAAACTAACTTTACTCAATTCTCTATGAAAAGGGAACAGATAATATAAATGTAACTCTGTTTATGATGCCATTTTCAACATCTTTGTATTAGGGGGTTTTATGTCACCTTAGCATTTTTTTATTTCTTCAAAAATGGACAGGGATCTACAAACAGTCAGACTAAATATTCACTTGACCAAAAAAAATGACATTTGTATGAATGAGACAATAAATGTCCTGTTACCTTTTCAGTATAGTAGGAAAAGTCAGATCACTTTTAATTTCCATAGCTGATGATGGGTTAGGGTTAGGGTTGATTTTTTTTTTCATTGAATGAAACATAAAAGCATCAGAAGCAGAATCAAAGTGCTGTAAAATTAAATCAATGCGTTAGTAACCAGCTTGCAGAACCCAGACTCCACTGCTGGAATGTAGTGTAGCAGTGCGTGAGCATGCAGCAAAAGCAGCCAGCATCCCCACAAGGCAGAAGTTTAATGTTGTTACAGCCACCGCCAGTCATGCCGCATTTAAACTGCATGTTCCCTGCTGATCCCAAACTTGAGATGACAAAGCTCTTCAATCACGAGAGAGAGATTCGTTTGCCAAGATTTTTAGCTGGATTGGACACCAAGGAGAGGCATGACTCACCAGCTGCCTCTCCACACGGGCCATTCTTTGGCTCCAGGCCTTCACCCTCTGCCATGTCAGAAGACATGGGTGACTTGGCCTCCAGTGTGTTCCTACATGACCAATAACAAACAGCCATTACATAAAAAAGGGTTTGGGTAGATCTATTTATCAGATGAAGAGCTGTTTAGTTTGTAGAATCCAAGGGAGGGGTTCTTTTTTCTCTTTTTTTCTTTGATAATTTAAGGTAAACCATCTTAATCAGGGTGAATAAATAAAAGAAACAGACTTACTCCTTTGAAACGAACACCAGTTTGGTTTTGATGTATTTTATGTACGGATTGTCATCTGAAAGAGAGTGAGTTAGAAGACAATTCAAAAGTTATAAACAAGAGGAGTTATGGAAACTATGACCTTCCCAACACATTGAAGTGATTAAGATGGAAAATGTTTCAGCCAGTGACACACAGTGGTCTCACCTCCACTTTTTTCAGTGTAGTACTTTCCAAAAGCTTTATCTTTTGGGATGTTGGGATACAGGTAAAGTAAAGGATTTTCTGGCACATTTTCAGCTTCCAAGATCTGGAAATTCCTGATGATTTCATGAAAAGGGATCTGGGAGAGGTCGACTTTGGTGAAGGGCTGGACTGTCTTAATATCAGGCTCACCTAAAAAACAGATATTAAAAAATGATATACAGAAAAGTTGTGATAACCAGGAAACTTTTTTATTTTCTGGCTACTATGCAACAATATCAAGATCATTTTTTAGGTCACAAAAACATAAAAAGCCTCACCATTGGAGTCAATTTCCACCCAGGAGAAGGTGATTCCTCCAATGACACTTTCACTGAAGCGCAACAGAAACGTGCCCCTCATCATTTTCTTCAGGAGGAACTTCTCCTTGCCCTTGCTCACAAAACCCATGATGAGACTGCATTTCAGATAAACAGAAAAAAATTTGTTTTACTCAAACACAACACTGAAGTAGAATCTGTTCTTTCTAGTGAAGATGATGAGAGAGTACTTTTTTTACATTTATCTGGTTAAAATATGTCTTAAACAGTTGTATGAGCTAAAAATCCAGAGGCTGAAACCACTAGAGTGAATGATGACATACTTTTAACAGCAAAATTGCAGTTGTTATCATCCCATTGATAATAAACTATGTTTTTTTAACCGGCTATTTATCCCTTTAAAAAAGTTACGTTTTGCACCCTAAGCACAAAAATGTGTATAAAGAAATAATGTCATTACAAAATTGTAATTCTTTATTCTTTTCTATTTTTTATTTTTATTTCTTGAAACCAACATCAGTCCTAAACATATATATCAAATATTGATTAATTTTTCATCTTTTTAACCCTTAAAGTTCCTTTTTCTGAGCATTATGCAACTTCATTTAATGGTCTAAAAACAAAACAAAACAACAAATAAGTTGCCTCTGTATACAACATTCTTCTTCGTCTGTCGCCTATTTTCTCGCTCTGGAGCCCCCCCCTACAGCTTTGCATGGTAAACATACTCAGACTTGCATTGATCCGCTTTAAAGGGTGCAAAAAAAAAGTTATAACCTTTGTAAAAGACAAAATCCAAAACCACACAAATGTGTCTAGGTATGATTAAGGGTTTAAAAGGGAAATAAGCTGAAATAATTAATCAAAACAAAAAACTTAAGCGTCCCACTGTTAAATAAGACATTAAAGAAGGCTGCCATTAAAATAGTGGGTTTTGATTGTGAAATGTTTCTGCTGAGTTTCCCAGTATCATTCATCAATGGACTAATCAATTACATTAAAATGTGACTAATAAAAAGTAGAAACATAATATGGCTGAACACATAACATCAACAATGAAAAAGCACAAACATTTCTACATAAATCAGAAGCAACAGCACAGAGCTAGAAAATAGCTCACTATCATTTTTTGCTAGCCTGAAGCTCTGCTCTGTATAATAAATATAGTTCATCTCACTAACCCTTCCCTCCAAATGTCCTCCAGGTACATTTTCACCATCATCAAGATGCCATCAAACCACACCCAGAAAGTGTCAGGACTATGCTCCTGTGACAAAGGTAGAAAATTAAACTGCTGACACACCATAACATTTCTTGTGTTTTTAAAGGAAGAGCAGTTGTTTTTATATGCAAGGTGAGAACTGATGTACTATATCATTCTTTCACTAGCATAAAAAAACACAATGCACTTCTAAGATAAACTATTTAAAGTTACACTCCTGAACTGCAGTCACACTGTAAACAGACAAACTGTAAGATTAGCTGTTCACATGTGCATATTTTGGCCTTGAGATCAATACATCATGGGGTCATCTGAAACAAATTTTCTAGGACTCCACATTCTTACCTTGCTAAATTTTGACCATGGTACTTTGAAGGTGTTATAGTTCTGCTGCTTTCCTGGAAGAATAATGCAAAATATTTGTAAAAAAATCTGTACTTAACACACCTAACACTAATCATTATCACAGTCGGATGACTATGTGAAATGTAAACAAGTGTTTTAAAGTTACACCTGAAAACCAGTAAGTCGCTTTTCAAGAAAACAGTCCAATTTATCTGGTCAGTCACTGAGATCATTCTTCAGCATAAACATAAAAAAATACGACCACTTACTACTGCAGAGTTTTAAAGTCTTATAATATAATCCAATATCATAAAAAAATGTTCCATGGTTGATATTTTCCATTTGCAAGAATTTCAATGAGTGCCCAATAAAGGGTTAATGGTTCCACTATTAACCCCAGAACTGTGTCTAATGGGCTGAATCTCAAATAGCAAATATTCCCAGATGTACGTTTGCTTTTATCACGGTTGGTAACTGCATTGTGAATCATCCTGATATTTGAATTATTGTGTACTATGTTCATAATATGTTAGTTTTCCTATTGCTTAGTGCTTGGTCTGTAGGACCTGCCTTAACAGGCGGTGTTGTGTGTGAGACCCAACCTTTACATGCGTTTATTGTTGCTGTTTAGTTTGTTTGAATTATAAAAGTTCACAAAAAAATGAAGAAAACAATTCAGCAAACATCTGAGGTAGAACATGATAAACTGATTTACCAAAGAGCTTGACTGCGATCATTTCCAGCTGAGCTTCATCCAGGCCACGTTTGGTGGAAGAGAGAAACTGCCAGCTCAGCATCTCTCCAAACTGTGGCCAAGGAGCTGCAGGTGTGTTGGCAAAGAAGACAATATCCTACAAAAAACACACCCATGGTGACAGATTAATACAAACTCTGCCTCTAATGATTTGCGTCTCCAGCTTTACTGCAAGATGCTTACAAGTTTGTTAGAGAAAATGAAATCTCACCTTGGGATCCTGGCTCAGCATGTTGAACCAGAGGACTGATGCCCAGGCACTCTGCTGCTGGCTGGAGTTGGAAATGATGATGACAGGTAGGGACGAGGCCTAAAGCAGAATATCACCCAGGAAAAATCAAGCACGGCTCTTTAAACATAATCACACAGTCATGATTAATTTATAAGAGGGAAGTTAAGTATCTTCACTTGCAACTGAGCTGAAAAGCCTTTCAGCTCAAAAACAGTGGTGAAGTAGATGATGTGGAGCTCCTCTGTGACACTCAGTGAAATCTGTTAATGCCAAACAAAACACACATTTCAGTATCTTTTTTGCAATATCTCCTTAAATAAAGTATTGTTGAGTTAGACTGTAAATATAGATGGCATCTTCAACTCACATCGCTGACTCCTTTTCCACCACCTCCTGATTTTTGTTCCTTCAGAGTCTTGAGATAATAATGTACCACATATTTCATTAAGTTGTCTTTAGGATTTGTGATTTTGTTTTGTTTTTTCAAATCATCATCACTCACCAGATGCCTGAAGTCTGCTACCATGCCTCCATTCTGGCTCTCCACCATGTTCAAGGCTTTTGTTTTTGTTCCCAAAACATTAAAACGCCGGTATCTGCGAAAAGAGCAGGTTAAAGTCAAACAAATTCATATCATAGTAGATCACTGCACAATTTTGAAGTAGAAGAAAACAGGGAAAAAGGTTTTTAGAAAAACAAAAAAAAAACATACCCTTTGATAAGGGGAGCCTCCCTAAATTCAAGGGTGAGAAAAAGAGTTGTGACCACAGGGAGGAAACAAGACGTCATTCACTTTTGTTTAGTTTTGTTTGAAGTGAAGAACTAAAGGCTGGCAGCTTATTTTGGGAGCAAAAATTTTAAAAAATCCCTCACCTGTCCATCGACACATCCACTTTCATGGAGTGGTTCAGCTCAGGAAACTTAACCAGGAGTCTGAAATAAAAGTGTATGGCAAAAGTAAACTATGGAACAACGGTCAAAACCATGTAACTGCAGGGGTTATAAGATACTACTAGTGTAAGCAGATCATTCACAATCAGAGTAACATTTCAAGTCCTTATAAGTCTTTGCTGTATGGATGAACTCAATTTCATTGTTCCGACAATGACAATAAATATTCTCATTTTGATTCTAAACATGAATTATGTTACAAACCAGTTCAAAACTGACCTGGTCTTGACTGCAAACTGGACATTTGTACGCAGAACCAGAGGTCCTTTACCCTGAGGCATGGATGGTTGAGTCTCAACCACAAAGGAGCTTGGGTCAAACAAAAATATCACGTCAGATAAATCCACAAAGAATTAGTTTGGAAATAATCAGGCAGTGTAATAAGCTGTGCATTTTAATGAGATACCTCTTGAGCAAAGCATTTAGAAGACCGTCTGTTCTACTCTGCAGACCAGGTTTTAGAGCCTTCATAGGGTCATTGTCATAGGACACTTTCCCTACAAGCTCCTCCATCTTATTCAGAAACTCCCGCACTTGGAACAGACAGACTGCCACACATGTGAACCTTAAAAACAAAAGGAAAACAGTCCATCATGTATGTCTCAGAAAACGGGACAGTTTTAGCCTTCTCATGGTTAAAAACTACCATGAAACAAGTGGAGATAAGCATACCATTTCTCCAGCTGATCCAAGCAAACAGTGTCTGGTGCTCCAATGCAGGACTTCTGCTGCCTTCGCTTCCATTCTACCAGCTCCTTATTCACCAACAGGTTGATCAGGTCCTCAGCTCGGTCCAGAAGCTTAATCAGGTCCGACAGTGTGCTCTAAAAAGTTGGTTCATGAGACAAATGTTTGAAAACAAAAAAAGAGGAATTATTTAGGAAAAGGTAAATAGTAAACGGAAGGCAAGGAGGTGTAATTTCAGAAGAGTAACAGCTTCATACCTTTCGACAATCATTCAGTCTGTTGACGAGCACCTGCAGCACTTTGACCTGCTGCTTCCTCAAAGCCTCGTCTGCCGCAGCTGGATAAGTTTCCATAGTAGGATGACATTTTCCATGTAGAAAAGACCAAAACAAAAAGACATGAAGCTGTGATTCAAACCCTTTCATTACTCATCGAAGAACACAAATGAAGTCAGAACTCTTTAGTATGCTGACCTTCCATCTTGTGGGTTTGATACTTGAAATCAAACTCATCTTGCTGCTCTTCCAGACATACCATAGCACGTTCCAAACACTACGCCCCAAAAGGTTTAGAGACAAAAAAGAATCGAATGAATGACCCATGGTATGTTTTTCTCTATAAAGACCAACTTAAAACGAGAAAATATCTGCACCTGCACATCAGTTCTTAGACCAGCCATTTTACGTTCAAGGTCCTGCTGACAGCTGGTCTCCATGGCTTCCTGCTCAACACGCAACGACTGGACCTAAGACAAAGGAAAGACTGTAGGGTGAGCAGCTATACACAAGTTTTTCTTTGTTCAGATGAGATGCAGAGTGAAACTAATGCATGATAATCTTGAGAATGAGCATGGGGGACACACATTCATCCTCCATGGGTTGAGAAAACGTCACTTTGTTGTACTTAATAGATAAATGTCCTTCAATAAAAGGTGCAAAAAACAGTCGAAGTAGACACACTTCCTTGAAAAATATTCCCAGCATGCATAATCTGACAAAAACACAGCTAGCATACCTTGTTTTTGACAGAAACAGTCAAAACATGAATAGTGATAATATATTATGTTTTCTGGGCAACCGTTCAATTGATTAATGAGGGGTTAACCAAACCTGTTCAGCCAGATTAGCACTCTCTAGGATTTCCTTCTCCTTCTCCAAAAACCACAGGATTATGCTTGCCAAAGCACAGGGCTCATCTTGATATCTCTGCAAGACAGGAAGGTCAGATGGAGCTCAGAATTACAGTAAGGAAATCAGAAAACATTGCAACAGCACACACAATTAATGAAATGAAAAATACTTTATTAAACCCAGAGGTTTGATGATCAGAGTAACAATTATCACTATAAAAGGTCTAAGATTTGCAAGGCATTCGACTGTAACAATGAATTCTTTGCTTTGATTGTTTAACAAGATAATATGCTTACAGGTAGGATAAGGAAACTCACTCTTTTCCTTGACTTAGACAAGATGCAAAGATATTCAAACCCAATGCAAACCGATGTAAAGACAGATTATCATATATAGGCAAATATTCTCAATTTCTTTTCTTTTTTTAAGTCAAATTTCGGTTTATGTTCTTGGTTTGCAAACCTGGAAGTTCTGTTTGTATCTTCTGATGTTATGCTGCTGTAAGAAGGACTCCTCTTGAACAAAGCGGCTGTGTTGGATGTCTAGATTCTCCAGCAGGACCTGGAACAGCACCATGGCCAGGTCATAGTCCCGTGTTGCACGCTGCCTACAGACCAAAACCAAGATAGATATGGAGTATTTTGCAAACAGGCTCAAGTTTAACGTCTCTGAAAAATGCTGGCTGAATTGTATCACAGGCAGTATTTGTACATGTCTTACCACTCCTGCTTCTCTATCCAAGCTGCCAGGTAGTGCCGAACATCCATTGGCAAGCCATCCCTGTCATAGAGCTCGTGCAGCTGCTGTGAGTAATTGACAGAAAGTTGCCTCAAACGGTCCCACTGGGCCATCCTGATTGATCTGGGAAAGGGCAACATGCACAGAAACTACTTTTAAAGACAGAAATACAGTGAGCAGTAAGACATTTGCATACCTAGTTCTAACCTGTCAACTAGAAATATTAATGTGCAACATGTAGGTTTGTTACAAGTCTCTAACCACAAATAAAGGAACAGAGTACGATGAATTGTGCAACTGGGTGTTCGTGGATTCATGGTTGACTCCTTACTTAACACGTCGTAAAGCATGTAATTACTCAGTTATATATACACGATACCAAAAAGCTAAGGCTTTGAATCGCTTTAGTAGCGTTAAATAGCTTTTATGGGAAATAATACCACGACATGACCACACATAAGGCTGATAAAAACATTCACTCACCTAAAGCTGTCGATTCAAGTCCACGCAGTAATATCTCTGAAGCTAGAGCCAATATTAAAATTGGTACATAGCTTGCACTTGTATCGTACTTTGGGAGCTTGACTTGCTGTCGACTATCCGTAAAACAAAACAACTTCAGCGTTTGCAGGCGTGCGAGTGTTATTTCCTGTGTATTTTTACCTCGTCCTCTCTTTCATTGGCTATTGGGTTATCCCTCCTAAGTAGTACTTAACAGACAGCGACAGGCGCCATTTTGGCTCTCATACTGATACCGCTAACGTAATCACAGAGCCATAATGGCAAACAGGCTCGCTCCGTTTCCTCATCGGCTCAGCGCTAAGAGCTGATTGGTTAAAAGTCTCATAAAACACTGTTTTCTATTTGTGCACCTTGATGTCAGTCTGTAGTGAGGGGGCATTGTGGACAAAATAGAAACTTACGGCCCCGTTGCTATAAAAATTTCCAAGAAATGACGTAGAGAAAGTGATTAATCAAAAAGGAACATGTGACACCAACGATCCACTAAACAAAGCGTTTGTCCTCAACAACAAACTCCTCCTAGTGTTTTGTTTGTTAGTTTAAAGTTCAGTTTTCCTTCATGCTATTTTAAGTATCAAATGCATACTTTCAAGTTGTGACATTATTTCTACGAGCTATTTCGTGTGCACGATAGAACGTTTCTCACACCTGCTCCCCCAATGAACAGTATAAATTAATGTATTCAAATTGATTATTTGAAGCAAAGAATAAAATAAAATCCCACATTAAAATGTAATTGTATGACATCTATGGGCATTTTCCTTTTTGCATTGTGGGAAAAAGGTTTTAACTTGGCACAATCAAATATTCATTTTGGTAATGATCCCGTCCCTATAATTATATTTTTAAAATATACATAGCCTGATCTAGTAATCAGTAATAAAAAAGACACTATTTTATTCCATTTAACTTGAAGGAAATTGTTGTAATTTTCAAATGCTCCACACTTGAGCTTTGTTTCTTTAAAGAGCTTTACAAAACTTGTTTTGAGAAAAACAGATTTCTCACTTTGGTAATGATCTATGGATGACTCTCCAGGTCCTCCATAATGATCTACACAGGGAAAAGTTTAAATGACAAAAAATCACAAAGTGTATCAAAGTTTAATTTGCTTGTTTCTTTTTGTCATGATCATGGTTTTTAACAAACGCACATCAGAAACTTTAAAATATTCTTTTTGAAGTTACAAGTGGAGATTATCTTAAATGCTGTGCAAGAAGCAGATAACGTGAGCAGTGTGAGCATATTTTCTGTCAAAGCTGGGACAATTACACACACTCACATAATTTGCATCTCTTGGCTTGCAAAAAAGATTTCATCCAAACTGTTCTCTCACCCAGCTGCTTCTTGGTATTACCCAATCACATAAACCCAGTGGGCCATCATAATCAGTTGCAGGAAACCACAGAAGATGATGAGAACTTTTTTGCTTTTTCTGTTTTTCTGTTTTTTTTTAGCCAAGTATGTCCAAACATTTTCAGGGTAATACTTCTGCAGGACTGTTACTTATCTGAGATATGATTTAGTAAAATAGAAATACCCTACATGAAGTGTAATAAGTTAGACATGGCTGTAAGTAAGGCCCACTAACTGAACTATGTCATAAAAAAAACATGCAGTAATACTAAAGGAGTAAAGGAGCAGAGGACACAGGGATGGCTGGGGAGATCTAATTTAGTCTCTTAATTTATGGCAAGTATGGATGTGTGTGTATTTCTGGGTAAGTTTGATATTTTATTCCCCAGGTGTTGAGATTTTTATTGTCATCTTATACAGAAAACATCATGTAGTTTACAGTATGTGATTTCTTAAGATGTGAATCATTTTCACTTCCCCACAAAACAGGCTTCAGAAATGAATGATCTGAATAAACTAGCACACTGATCCTTATAATGTACACACAAATATCATATACAGTTTATTAAGATTTAACAGCCAATAAAACCATTTATAACAACTGAATTTTACATTATTCTACTGTCCCTGCAATTACACCAGAGCTGGTGATGAAAAGAGGAAACAAGACATGTAGGAGACAAAATTAACATTTTGAGGGGTTTGAGGTTTACCTTTCCTGAGACCAGTTCTGTATGTGTTTCTGCCTAATATGGTAAACTGTTCAGATTATCGTTACACACAAAAATATCTGTTCTAAGCAAAGTTTTAAAGCTTATTTTCTGAGGTTACAGTTTGTTAGGACAGGTAATGATTTACTGAAGTCCTTTTATTGTTACCTAATGTGAGAGTAAAGGTTATAATGACATAGGATTGAATAGCTTTTACGCTCAGTTATGGGAAATTAAACTTGAGGGCAAAAGTCAAACAAACTTAGCTTGATAAAACTAAAAATATATGAATGTGTATATTTGCATTCTGAGTAACCTAAATTAGAAAAACTCAATACAAAGATGTATCTAAGTATGGCAATATTTAATGGAAAAGCTTCAGAAGCTGATTTATTGCTCTTTTAGTCTACTGGATGGTGATGACGCCCTCCTACCAGCTGAACTGGTTCACCAGCACATCATCCTCTTCCTTTGCAGAGTTGAGCAGATACCTGACTCCAGCTTTCACGCCTGTCTTCACCCCTGCACCCAAAGCGTAGCCTGCCACCCCGGCAGTCCCACCCGTGGCTACCATCAGGGCGTCTGTTCCGAGGTCAACGGCGCTGAGGATGGCTCTCTCCTTGGCCGTCGCAGAGCAGTTGACTGAGGCATAGTACACGGCTGTCCCGAGGTTGTAGAGGGTGCTGACTCCAGGAATCCACTCCACGACGTTGTACACCCGCTCCTCGTTTTTGTTGATGCAGTTTTTCTGGGGGCTGCGCTTCATTCGGTGACCCAAAGCTGTGGGAATCAAAAGGTCGTCCTGGGCCCCGCACTGACGGATCCAAGACTCAGTCTGAGGGGATGTGGAGGGGAAAATGCGACTACCTTTCTTCAGCACCGCTTGGTACATCCCAGGTGTAAGAGGCCCACCGGTGGTCACGCCAGCACACAGAATCCCCAATCTTTCACAGCCGCTCACGGCATCCTCCAGTCCACCTGTGGTTCCCTCCACGGCGCTGCCCACCAGCATGGTTCCGTTTACCCTGGTCCATCCTTCACAATGCGCCTCTTGCTTAGAGGTGCCTTCTCCCATCGAGGCCAGCTGCTCAATGTTAAACATCACAGCATCCATATGGTGGCTTGCTTCATCTCTCTCTGCTGCTGATGCTGCTGAAGATGCAGATTTGCTCATCTTACGCTCTATGAGAGCCTCCACCTCCATCAGCAGCTCCTCTGTATCAGCCTGTCCTAGCAAGTCATAAAGCCTCAGCATGAGGGTCTCAGCCTCCACTGGGCAGCCGGCTATCACCAGCACAGGCACTAAAGACAGACCCAGCAGCTCCTGAGGGAACATGGAGGATAATGGATCATCCACGGTGCTTGCAGACAGCAGCTCCCCACAGCTGACATTCCCTTGATTACGGAGATTATTTTTAATCTTCCCCTGAAGCTTCGCCGCGAGGAGTGATGTCATATGCCGAGCAGACCGGACCCTTTCCTCTGGCATGGACTGGGATTCCAGCAGAAGGGGAGGATCCTGCTTGATTGTTTCCTCTGTTTCTTTACGAGTGTGAGTTTCTGGAAGGAGGTTGCTCCTCTGCACCAAAGGAAGCGGGACCCTGCACAGGGCCTGCTCGTTCAGCAGGAGCTGGATCACAATCAGCCACTTCAACTTGGAGGACATCATCCCACTCATTAGAGAGGTTTTTCCAAAGCCACTACAAGGAAAACAAGAGAGTAAAAACTCAGCTTAAAAGGAACATCACACATCCAACCATTCTGATGGATTTGTTAAATGATATATAACAAACCACAAGTTTACGTTGTTGTTTCAGGCTAAGTTTAACTTGCAGACTTCGGCTCAAATGATCTTTGTCCGTCTAACCTTTGTGACAGTTTTGTGGACCTGTTTGTCTGCTGCAGTCACTCAGAAAAACACTGAGGCAAAACTGTTCATGTGAGCAGTTCTAAAAACAGAAAAATCTGAATATTTGGTGAAATTTGCAGAAATTACTATAGGTGAGTGAGGACTGGAAATAAAGAGCTTTTCTGCCTGTTTAAGCTTGATTATAATCCTGCTCAAAAACAACACAAAAATAAGGAATACACTGTTAAATCCAGATGGTGTTAATGCATTTATGCATATAAATGAACATTTTCTCAAAGTTTTCCTTTGTAAAGTTTCCATGTAAAGTTCCACACGTACCTTTATAATAATCACAGCTTAAAATCCCAGAGTCCAGAGTGTACAGTCCCACCAAGATGGCTTCAGAATGAGGGATGCATAGTGGTCTTCTTTCTCTCTTTGCCTCCAATGAGAATCTCCTTCTTTACACATGACATCCCACAGCCCTCCCTTTGTATCATCTGTCTTTCAGCTCCCTCTTCTCTTTGGCCTCATTGCTCAACGGGGAGATCAGGGCTTGAATATTGATTCACGTGGGGAAAGTCCATGTGTTCCAAAGAGGTTTTGTTTGTCCGTGTCGCTATCCTCTCATCCCCCTGGTCCCTCTGCTCTCTCTCACGCAGTCGGTAGGTTTTGTTTTTGACCCATATACTTGAAAGAAACCTCCCTTCATGCCGTGAGCAAATTTATCTCTTTCTCAGCCATGAATTGAAGTGAAGACAACAGTGCTCTTTAAAATAAAACAAGATTTTTGCGCAAGTCAGAATAAAATCTACAAAAAACTCTGGGAAGTACTTTTATTTCTAAGTATCCAGTCCCAAACATGTGTTCTGCTGGGTTTAGATCAAACACATTTCATAATGTGCTGCATTTGAGAAAAGATTGCTTTTATTCTCTGAGCCCTCTATTTGTCTCCATATAATAGTGTTATACAACTTAAAATCCATCTCCTCCTCCTCTTTGGAAATCAAAGCACTAAGAATAGATCAACTCTGCCTTGGAGCAGTGTCAGAAATATCACTTAACAAACTCGTAATAATGACAGGTGAAGTCTAAAGTCTTCTTTGAGTTTTATCTGCGGAGCAACTAAATCTGAAGTTGTAATTTATCATTGAATTGAAGTAAAAGCAAGAAAATAAAGCAGTTCGTATCGTTATAAAATGGGAGAAATCATGTGCACCTCATCTGCTTTTTATTCTCAAACTATATGTAGAGTTTTTTTGCATTGGGACCCACATTTAGTACAAAATGCCACACTTACTTCTTTCAGATCCAAAGAATTTAGCACTGATCCCCTCCCAATACGCTATATTTCCCTCCCGTTCACTTCCTGTGATGCCTTTTCAGTTTAACCTTTTGCACATAAGCCTGTGTAAAGCTTTACTCTTTATGTGGGTGTGCATAATAAGGAGTAAAGTAGGCCTACTTCACAAATTTTCCTTTCTTTTCAGATGAAATAATTCAAGAAGGAATGCCTTACTTTTGACAAGTGAGTTCAAAGATCAGATCAGTTCTCCATTATTTGGAATGATGACCGTAACCTTTGTCAGTAATATAGTTTATTGCTCAAATAGCATAATGTGTTTTTCCTCTGCACTTACAAACATGATCAATTCCTTGTCATCATGTATAAAAGAATTGATAAAAAACAATGGTTATGCCATTTATTAAATCAATATTAACACTGGTTTGTGACAGGAAACAGTAAAAGTACATTTACACAGATATTTCCACTTCTTATGTAGAGTCTTTTTTATTCTTGTGTAAAGGGAGGGAATTAAAATATGTTTTTTGAAAGTCTTATCATTTAGCCACAGATCAGAGAAGAATCTATAACCTGCTGTTCAAAGCCGAACCAGTGAATAAAGGATGCATTTGATTGGCTGACATTCATTATATTACGACATGGGGATGTGTTACTGAAGAAGGCTGAAGGTAGGTTCTGTCTGACTGATCCCATGACCAAAACCCTTAAATTTACAAGATAATACAGAAAAAAAATACTTTTATTGTGATGATGATGAGGAGGATGATAGGGATGGGCATAATTAAATCGACAATTGATCGTTAAGATTTAATCGATTACATTTAATTTTAATCGATTGATTGAAAGCATCTCTAGACTGGTGCTGAAGTTGTATGTGAGCGCATATTTCCCAGTGTAAACATTGAATAAATCCCATTTAATGGCCACAAGAGTCTTTAATCTTGTAATAAAAATCTAAATAAGGAAACAAACTAGGTTTTTCCACTTTCACTGCATTTTAATATAGGCTATAAATATTGAATTTCAATATAGAAATATTAATGATTAATCGACCATTAATTCTCTTGATAATTGATTATGACAAGTAATTAAATGCCCATCCCTAGATGATGATGAGGAGGAGGAGGAGCATGCAGGGTAGAGTACAGAATATAGCAGAGGATAATTAACAATGTATCTCATTCAAACTTACAAAGACAGGAACTGGATGTTGTAAATTAGTGAACTTCAGTGAAAAGGGTCAAATTAAGTTCCTGTTTTCTCTAAACAGAGTAACTTATCCAAAGCAAGTTGCAAGTAAGACACGGACTGGGGGCAATTTACCAATCAAAATAATAAAGGGATCACATTATTACAAGCCTGTAACTAAAAGTCAGTCAAACAAAAATAAAAACAGTTTAATTTGGATACATCCGATTTTCTCAGAGATTTTTTTTTTGTCGTTAATTATTCTTTTATATAATTTATTCTAAAGTCTGTTTTTAATACTTCCTAATGCTTTCTTCAGCCCGATCGAATGCTTCCAATGTTTTATGTAAAACGCTGTCCTGCACATGAAATGGGCTACACAAAAAAACTTGCCTTGCCTAGTAGAGCCCTATCAGCTTGGCTTTTCTTGCCAATAATCTCCCACCTTTTTCTTGTTTTTGTGTTTGGCTGAAAACATCTGTTTCAGCCACAGGAGGAAGTACTCAGCGAGACATTGTGCACCCACACAGGAAACTATTTGGCTCAGCTTTATAAAAAAAATGATACTGATGATAAAAATGATACTACTCATTTTTCGTGGCTTGTTGTCAATGCTCCTGTGCAATACAGGGGAAGAAAAAATAAAAGAGTAAATACTGTACTCACTGAAAAAATAAAAAGATGAAAGAAGGTTTGCATTTTGATATAAAGCCTGCCATTAATTCCGGCATGATAATGGAGAGACTAAATCAACACACAGATGCACTTGTAATATCCACTGGACAACCATCTGCATCTCATTCTCTTCTGTTTGTTTAGTAAAAATTGGCTTTGGGAAACTGACTTCCTCATTTCCTTGTTCCACTTTTTAATTCATTTGCTGCTGGCAGGCTGTGGTGGAGAAAGTATTCAGCTCAGTTCGGTTGGCCAACAGGATACTTTCATTTGCATGAAATATATTTATTAAAGTTATAAATGTCTAGGTTTATGTCAGTGCACTGGCATAAAACATATTGATGTTAATGCCCCTTTGTTTAGTTTAACTGGCACAAATTCTTTATGAAAATGGCTTAACAAATTATAGAGCAGACATTTCTTGCAGGTAGGAAGATGAACAGAAAAATAGTTTCTTGTAGCTGAATCCACCATACAGACTTATAACTTGTTTTATTTTTTTTATTTCTAACATGAGAATAGTGTGAATTGAAAGGCTCATACTAAATTAAATTGAATGATAATCATATTATCATATTCATTTATATGTATTCATACATGTGTTGTAAAAACCAGCTCTGATGCTTCAGTCTCATTTACTTCAACTGTGTGTGTCACAAAACATCTAAATCCACTGCTATACTGCTAAATTAATCTAAAATTTAAAAACCTGTCAGCCAAGAAGTTCTCACCCATTTAATGAATGTGGCATCTGGAGAACAGACATTTTCAGTGGAATTCCACAAAATCATTTTCAAATTTTATTTTATTTATTTGTTATTGGCAACTCAGTGTGCTTTACATATTAAAAACAATGCACGCATAAAAACATTAAAAACAGCCTTCACACAACAAATGTAAGAAAAAAGTTAACCACCCAGGTCTTCACTAACATAAACTTTTGTCCCTAGTGACTGTTTCTGAGTCAAAAGCCAAAGGTAGATATATTTTTATATACAGTGTACATATAATAATAGAATAAACCTAAACATCTGGCTTGACACTGCTGTTTGACTCTGACATAGAAAGTAGTGTCATTATTTGTAGCTAACAATGTAAACCATGAAACATCTGGTTGGTGTGGATATAAAGACGGCACCATGTGTCAGCCGACTGCTGTTTGCACAGCTCGTCACAATGTCAGCATTGTCTCAGACCAATCACTCCTGTGCAATTATTTATTTTGAGCTTTAGCTGTATATAGAGTATACTTAATATAATGTCATGTAAAAACAGGACTTCGTAGTTTGAGAAACAAAGCTTACTAACTTCACTGCATCAGGCCACCTCAGTAATCATTGGTAAACTAAAGATGAAAGATCTAAGAATGAATTTGACACACAAGTGGCTGTGAATCAGCGAGATGTTGCTTAAATGAACACAAAAATCACAGTCATAGATTGTTTATCAATACTATATAAAATATGATAATATAACAAACAAATGTGTACAATCTTGAAAAAAAAACTCGACATGAGCATTAGCTAAAGTCAGAGCTCACTGATTAATCCATTTCATCTTAAAGGAAAGACGTATTTGTACCCTGTACACTTGGAAAAATTGTCATCTTTGTACAGCAATATTCATCAGCAATATTCAGAAACATTATGACAACCAAAAGTCTTTTTCGGGTTTTCATTTATCACATTTGATGGGAGCTAAACCAAGAGTCCCGAGCCACGAGGCCATAGACCAGCAATGGCTGTGAAGCATTTGCTTTTTTTCTATTTTCTCTCTCTCTATTTCAGCAGACACACCTTTACTTCTGCTGCAGGGGTTTAATGCAAATTTTCATCTGCGCTGTCCCTGATATTAAATCTGCATATTTGTTTCAGGCTGTGAGACACATGCCCATCTTATCTGAATGACCATGGTTTCTCTGGAAACTACTGTACATGGATGAAGTCAGCTTGACTCCTCAAGCTGGCAAAGTCCATGAACTGTTCCCCAATTACAGCCTGCATTTATCTAACCCTCTGATTATGTTTGTTTCTTAGGAACAGTAATAATGTTACCTGGTCAATTTGACCCAGGGCCTCTGTAGCTATCCAGATGGGATAATGTCATACTTCCCTTTTCAAACATGTCACAGGAAAATGGGAAATAAACTGAACAAATTGGTAAATGGATTGTTTGTCTTGAGTTTTTCTGCAAACTCAGAGGCAGCATGTAGTCTGGAAGGCCAGGACCACCTTCTTTCTGAAAAGCAGATAACAACTCTTCCTCCTGAGGCTCCATACAGTTTAGAGAAGTATCATGTCAGTTTAAAGACAGTGAAAGTGTTCCACCTTTTTCAGTGCAGGACTATGTGAAAATGACAAGTTGTGGCATGAATGAAAGCTGCTGTTGTCACAGATCCTTCTGTTCTGCAGACGTCAGACTGCACAAGCAGTTCTCTTTCCAACAGACCACAAAACTGAAAACATGAACTGCACTTAATCACTGCTGTGCATTCAACTCTATTTGTGCAGAATCTATTTGTAATAATGGATGACATCATCTGTGCCACAGCCATTTCTTTGACTCACTACAAACCATTGCTTTTCATTTTGTCTATTCTATTCTATTCTATTGTATTCTATTGTATTCGATCTCTCCGGTCACAGCAGGCAAGTTGTATCCTTATAAAAAAAGAAAAAAGGTTGAGACAGAATAATGTTTACAATACAAATATGACCATTTAAATTTAGATGAGGAGTTTAATCAAACTTTTGAGTTTTCCTCTGTGGAAAGAAGAGGTTAGCCAGAAGGTTTCCAATTGTAATTTTAGTGCTCATTGAGTCCGAGAGTGTGGGAGTTACTTTGGCCTTTGCTCTCACACACCACCCTATGATAGACAGAGCAGCAATATCCGCTCCAGGGCGTACAATGCTAACATCACCCAGGAACATTAGAAACTTTATTTCCTGGGAGACACACCCACTGTGGGGTTAAGTCTTTTTTTTTCAATTTTTCCCATTTTCTCTCCTTCTTTTCAATGACTGATTGCTGTTATAATGATAATAACAATAAAATGATAATAATGACATTAGCTTTATGTAAGGCTGATGAACTATTGCTTTTTTTTCTTCTTTAATGCACACACCAAACATAACCAAACCAAGTTTTCACTGAAGAAATATTGACTTTATGAAAATACTTCTCCAGATTTAATAAATATAAAATAAAGCTTATACAGAAAAATACAGTGACGTTTCAAATTTACATCAAACTGCGTACATTTTCTTCAGACCTATCTTGGCTATGCACGTCTTATATACTGTATATTAACTCAAACCTTGTTTTGATGATGAACAGTAGTAATAAATGCAGCTATAAATAATGAGCTGTGGAGAGTGTTATGATGATTCCTACTTTTCAGAATATTGGCTTATTACTGTACTGTAGGTACCAAGCCCTCCCCATCAGGCTGTGATGCTATTATCAATGAGTGATGCATTACCTCAGATGGCTACAAGTGAATGACCCAGGATTTTTATCTGAAAAAAAAGATGTAATTCCATCAATAATTCCTCAATTAGTATGTTATTCAATTAAACATTTCAGATGATAAGGATCCTACAACCAATGTCTGTGTGTACGGATGGGATGTGAGTTTGGGTGGCGGGTGGAGTACTAATTGAGTTGCAAAATTACAAATGAGCTCAACAGAACTATAATAACAGATCCAGAGGCTGCTAGGAGGAAAGCCTTGATTTGAGCTCATTTAGAGAAACTGCTGAACTGATCACTGGTTTTCTACAGAAGAATCCAGTCAAGGTAAGACCTGAGACATTTAAAATATGTTATTATGATTACTGTAATCTCGTGACTGTAGAGCTGTTTTGTATGACTACCCTGCACAAACAAAAATGAAAGTAAATTGAAACTGTGTCTGATTCTATTATTCTACTTTGGTTCCCATTTGTTAGGCAACTTACTGCTTTGTCAGTTAGTTTGAATCTGACACTGATCCGCTAATGTATACCAGCTTTCTTTTTTAGACTCAGGCATCTGTAGTCGCATCAGTTTTTTTCACTATTTTCTAAAAAATCTGTTACAGGAACATGTGAGGGACAGCAGTGAAATAGAAAATGTGTTTAAGTGAAGTAACTACGCACATTCCATGTTCACATGAGAAACAGCATATCAATTCATTTTCAACTGGTTTCAAGCCAACAGGTGCGATGCAGCATTTTAAACGTTTATGCACCTGCAGGGAAACAGAAAAGTTTCATTAATTGAAGAAAATAAAATCTACAAGTCTTGTTATGGTGAAATAAATAATTTCCAGGAATCAAAGAAATTAATAAGAATCTTATTCATTTCAATGATTCCTGTAAAAAGTTTATTTGATTATAAGATATTTCAAATAAATGGCAGATACTGTTTGATTCAGTTTAAAAAAATGTATAGAATAAATTGATATAACACTAACTATTGATTTAGGAAATGATTAGTTTACTGTAAGATAATGTTAAATATGCAGGAAAAGGAACTTTATTTCTTTAAGAATGGGTCAACAGCTCTCAGTAAAAAAAGAAAGAGGACTATTTAGTCTAAAAAAAGACAGGTATAAAAATAATCACTTTTGTGGCTCAGACAGCTTTACCACCGCCATGGATTTTAAATAGCTTATACTGGAATCCATCTATTCTGGTGGAAAGTGATTTATAGTAAAGAATGAGAAGTTTAAAATGCCATAAGAAACTGAGCACTAAAACTGAATCACTCACTCAAACAAAATGCTCTTTGTCAGTATTCTAAAAACTACAAAGAAAAAAAAAGGAACATTAATGATGAATTTGATGCATTAACTTCTGTGGTGCTGGCAAATTAAAGGGCAATCACTCTGCTTAAGAATTGGGACTGATTGAGTTACAACACAGAAAATTAACAGGAGATCAGTTTCTAGAAGAGTGAAAAATCGATGGTTGTTGAGCTGATTCACATTATGATAGATTAAAAATGTATGCATTTATACACTTGTGCATTGAAAGGCTTTTAAACTGTTACCCACTTAGTCTTCATTATACCAGTTGTATTAGCCTAATCAGCCACATGAGATACACGAGTGCCGGCACTACACAGCTGAGATTTGTCTTATGAGCCGCTGTTACAACTGAAACCGCTCTTAGGGTGCTGGATAGGTTTCACACCAAACTATGTAGACTATGTAGCAAATTTGCAGGGCATTAAATGATAAACAATTAAAATGCTTTAATTTCTGCTTTAACGGCACTAAAGCACACTCTGTCTCCTTTCTGAAACTGGTTGCATTTTCTGCTGAAAATATTAATAGAATATTTGCCAATGAGGAAAAATAAAACAGAAAAACTATGTGTCGTTTTTAAGTTTGTAACAATGCATTTTGTGTGTTTTTTGTAATGGGCTCAGGGAAATATGCATACCAAGGAAATAAATTATAATTAGATAGGATCCCCACTTGAACTACTAAATTTTAAATTTGATTTGATATAGAAGAGCACCTTGTACACCAGCTTTCTTCACTCTGTCATGATTTAATTCTCATCCACTGATTCTCACTTCAGATGCAGGGAATTCCACACTGTTGCTCTCTTGCTTCCCTGGTTATATTGATTATCCTGGCATTATTCCCCATGGAGTCCTGGAGTACAGATGAGAGCTACAATTTCCAGAGAGAGGTAATTTTCAGCTGTTAATTCCAGACATCATACTCCGTGCCACAGAGGTATTTATATTGTCAAGTTAAGAATGACACAATAAGTAGCAGCAAGCTCCCTTAATAATATTAGCTTTGTTTTCAGGCCAATGAAGACACAATAATAAAAAGATTCCATGAACTCGAGGACAGCTTCCTGGGTCTAATGGGACGGAGAAGTGCAGCTCCAGTAAGACGTGAGTTATGAATTGATGTGGACGCCTACTGTGTACCAGGGCCACTCAATTTGGTTCCGCTGCTCCAACACGACTCAAACTAAATGGTTCCAACAACCTTGAAGTCAATGATTTATTCGTTTGAGTCAGGTGTGATGGAGCAGGGATGCATTGAAAAGCTGCAGGACCCAAACCCTCTTAGGACAGTAACTATGTCCAATACTCTCACTCATTATTTAAACCTGCAGCTCTGTTTGCTCACCAAAGCTTGATTAGAAGTCAGTGGCTATCAAGGATTCATCCTTTTTGCTGCAATGACTGTTTTCTTTGTTTGGTCTTGTACAGGCAACATTGAAGACATCCTTGCTGATCTGCTGGGGCAAAGAACAAGTGAGTGATTTGTGACTGAAAATTAATCACACAGCAAGGCATGTGTGCACAGGCCTGCTTTGAAATGACACAACCTTCTTGTATAAATGTAAATATGAGAACTAGTTCTTCCTTTTCAGAAAAATAAAAATTGACTTCAAAATACATCCAAGTTTTCATTAGTTTATAACCTGTGTCAGTGATAACTGTATTTATATGATTTTTATCTTATCCTAATCTTATTGAAAGATTTGTACCATTGAGCAGAAGATTATGGAATGCTGAATCACTTTTTAGGCAATATGCATCACATAAACTGACTATCCTTATCATGTACTAGTACTAAAATAATTACTGGCCACATTCAAAATATTTTATACCATACACTAAAAATGACCTAAAATTTTTGGCCATAGTTCAATATCTCCCAGTGAAAAATATTGTATTTTCTGGCTTTTACTTATAATGCTTAGTAATACATTTCATCAGATTTTATTGAACAGAATCTGAACTCAAATTTTAAACCATGAAACCATGTACTTGCCATTGAAGAATGAAAAATTACATTAAGAGGTAAATCCTTATGACTGAGGTAAAGGTATAGCAAAATATTTAACTTTTAATAATAGCATGTTAGACTAGACTTGCCACTTCATGCTGTGTCACAGGACAATTTCAGCAGGAAAAACGTTGAAGTGTTTGTTCCCATTTTGTCAGCATTAGTGAAGAACTCAGATGTTGCCAGCACTAAATTACATGACCTCATAACATGAGCCAAAGCTGTGTTTATACTTGTCAGTTTTCTCTTGTGGTCCAGGACACTTCTCCCAACTTCAAACACATATTTGGCATTCCTTCACCTTTTTTTCCTTGACTAGCATTTACCCTATAAAACACTAGAAAAATAGTCATTTTGTTTATTCTACGCAGCATTTAGGAAACATGCTGCCTCATTAAAAACAGTATAAAAATATTTCAGCTAAACAAGTTACTTGTCTCAAATCCGCTCCAACTAATCTACATGCAGGATGATCAAACTATCAGGTTTAGTATAGAAATCTTTCATTGAGCAGTGGTATGGTTACAAACTGCAGGTGCAAAGGTTTTTTTTCTTCCTTTTTGTGCAACAGGAGTGGTTCGTCAATCTGCAGAGAGGTGTTTGCAAAGGGAAGGGAGATTGACCAGCCACTGAAAGCAGAGGTATGAACTTTGACCAACACTGACCTGAAAATAAATAAAAGGAAAATGTATGCTGGCTGCCTTTTGATCTATTATTTGTGTTTACTCAGGATCCAATGCCGTGGGTAATGAGGAATTCACTGAACCTCCTTTGACCAAGTGTTGTGTAACCAAAGCAAACGGTCATCAACAAAGCATGAAGTCCTTGTGCTGTTCATGAAAAAGAAAAAAGTATGCACAATGTAATAAAACACCAGATGTACAATAAAATATGCATTTATTTATTGTGATTAAGGAAACATTCACTGAAAAGGATCATGCACACCAAGTGTGTGCTCACGCAGGCAAAATTACACACTAAAGATAGTGACTTAATTAAAACGTCAATACCAACATAAATACATTTCAAATATAAATACAGTATTGTACACCTTTCCCTTTGATAAGATTTGCCAAGGATTGTCAAGGACTGGATGTGTGGCATCACTCCCACTGGAAACTAACACAGCTATTATCAACAAGTCAAAAACAATATAATTCAATTGCACAAAGGATCATCCGTTTAGAAACAATTATCTTATACATGCTGACTTGGTTAAAACTGATTTTGCTTCATTTTTAATACCTTAAAAAAAAGAAAAAAGGAACATGCTCTCTGCTCACCCATAAGAGTATAAACATAATATATATTTTCAAAGGCAATACTTATGCATCTTTAAATTGAACAAAATAAAGGCTTCAAGTGGTTAAAAGTAAGTTTAAAAAAAAGACTTTTCAGTACAAGTGAATTGAATGACTAATTGTTTCAGACAGCACTTGGTCATCACTGTATCTCTCATGAATGCAAGTCTTTGTTTGGTTACAGACTAGTAAAGCAACTTTTGTAAATAATTTTAAATATACATAATGTACTTTTAAAAAGGAAGAAATTCGGGCAGAACAGAGTAATGAAATAAGAAAATCTTGTTAAAACTAAAATGAAAGGAAATAAAAAATAAAAAAAGTCTTGAACAAGTCATCCAACTGCCCAAAGTAACACTTTACAATTGCAGGATTTACTAAAAGGATACTTCAATTTCCTCTCGTTCTGGTAATGTCACAGTGCAAAGTCACGCGTGCGCTCATGGCTCATACAATCTCAGTTTACAAGGCACAAGCTTACTTACTTACTGGGGGAGGACGATGGAGGGAACTTGTCCAGTGCCAGTTTAAGGAAGCACAATAAGACAATTATGTGTTGGTGTGTTGGGGATAATTTGGATAGCTCAAGGTTCAGTCTGGAGGGAATAAAACTATTTGACTCACTATGCGATACTTTGCAATTAACGGAAGAATGATGTTTTAAAACAAACGAAAAGCACCAAAAATCACTGCACAAACAGAGAGAAACACAAATATTACCTTGTCTGCTTTCAAATTTCAATCAATGCTCTTTTATTTTGTGGTAACAGTATATAGACTGTTAATACATTCAGCTGCCACTTTGTAAGACACCCCTAGACAAAACAAATGCACTAGACTCACAAAAGCATGCATTGTTTAAACTGCAATTAAAAAGCAGAAAAGTATACATTTCTGCATTTGTGTCACTCTTAGAAATAGCTGACACCAAAACTGAACATTAAATAACATTACAATGCATTTAGCTTAACTAAGCAAGCCTTATAAAGAGACAACTGCATGCATTTTCAGTGCTTTAACACTTAACTTGGGCTGAAAATTTAAATACTTTCCCAAATAGTAGCATCATTATTGAATTTCATGGTTTATTGGACAAAAGACAGCAACAGCATGTGTCAGTAGCTAACAGTAAACAGCTTTTGTTCTCATACAGTCATCAGAGCTCAAGTTACTTGATAAATCATTACATTTATTAGTGGCATACATGACAATTTGGTGCTTTTCTTTGTCTTGATTGACTGTAAACTGATTATTGATTTTTTTACTCCTACTTATGAATCTTTCAAACAGAAAACTAGCCCAACCTCATCAGAACATAGTCCACTATAAACCCGGTTGACTATACAGGTACTACTCTGAAAATTAGAATATCCTGGAAAAAAAAGTGCATGCACTTCTGTAACTTCAAGGATGAAATGTACATATTCAGACAAATCATATGCAAATAAATATATTGCAGCTTTTATTTGTTTGGATTTTGCTGATTAGGATTTGTAGCTTCAGAAAAACTCTAATTAAAAAACTCAGAATTAGAGTATTTATTGAAATCAATAAAAATGTATTTTTAATACAAAACTTTCAGGCCTCTGAAAGTAAAATCTTGCATCTCTAACATAAAATTGATGGTTTCACCTTTTATGATGAATTGCCTGAATAAAACGTTTCCAGCATATTCTAATTTTCCGATTAGTACCTGCATATACCTCAATGCAGAAAAAAAAAAAAGATTTCCTTCATGTAAAATAAATCTTCATTTAGCTCTACTGAAATAAAATGACTGTTGATGTCAATAAAACGTTCTGTACAAATAATGTAAGTCTTGTCCATTGGGAGAAAAGGCTTTTAAAAAGAGTCAAAATCAATTTTGGGAGGTAGCTTATGCTATAAGTGAATGACTGTAACTCAAAAAGCAATTATGTCTGTACTTATTTTTATGAAATGAAGCCTGACAGTCTACAACACACAACCAGGTTCCACTGACAAATGTTAAGTCCTCTCGTTGTGGAATGAAGTCAAACAAGTCCAACAAGTCAAGAAAAACAGTTGCCATTTGTACAACTGCAGCAGTTAACGAAAAAATGTTTTGAGTTTTTTTTTTTTTTAAAGAGCTGGAAAAGACTTAAAGACAATTCACTTCCGCTTCAGACTGAATACAAACCACCTACAGGAAAGTATTCGCAGCTACAAATACAGAAACCCTTTAGAAATAGATTTATAGTAACATGGGTAAGGTAACTGGGTATCTTTAATAACGTGACATGGGTAAGGTGAAAATCAAAGGTCTCAGTTTGAGGAACAGTCTTGCAGTCACATTTCAAATTAAAAGCAGTCCTTTAGGGTCAAAATCCTCAGGAAATGCACCTGTACTGAGAAACATTAAAAGTGGACCAATGTTCTGCTTTTAAGGTAGTATGAGCCTAGATCATTGCAAAGAAAAATCAAACACATAAAAAAACACCCATTCCCCCTCTGCATTAACACACCCACAGTGTTGGTGTCATTTGCCTGCTGGAGCTGCAGGAATGTCTTTACCAGGTACAGCAGGGGCACCATCTTGTCTCTGGTCAGTCCTGGATGGCTTATTCACCTGTCCTCCTCCTCTCTCCTGAGAAGCCAGCTGTTTTTGCCCCTCTGCATTGTCCCAGGAACTCAAAAGTTCAATTGTGTAACCCTTAGGGGTTGGGGGCTCATACCGGTATTTGTATCCAAAGGCACGCAGGTGATAGGTGTAGTATTCCAATAAATACATGCCTTCAGCATTGACATAATGGAAAGACACCGACAGATCCGAGCAGCATTTTGGACCCTAACAGAAAACAGAGCGTGTGATTATGCCACAATTGAGGATATAACCGAACACATTTATTTTCTGGGTACACAACACAATGAATGACTGGTCCAAATGTTAACTGAAGCCAATCAAGCAAGTGCAGTAAGGTAACACTATTTAAATATGCGGTATAAAACCATGAATGCAGTCTGTTTGACTGTTCAACTAACAAAGGGGAGGATGAGGAAAAAATGCAGCATCAAACAGTCATCTCTGTGAGAACAAAACAGCTGTTAAATGTTAAACAGACAGTTCAGTGCATCTGAATGGGGGATTTATAAGGGAATAATTCATAGTCAGTGCATTCAGCAGATGGTAATCAACATAGCATTCATTTTTAGAAGCAGCCACAAGCAGCGTCAAGCTATGGATTTGTAACAAAATATATTACAAAAGGAAATGAAGTGCAAGTGAATTTAAGAAATGATCTGAAAAGACTGCATTGTGGTTGTGGTTGTACTCCAATGTGTTTTCCCAAATTAAGGCCCTGCAAACCACAATCTACTGTAGGTAATACACCGACTACGACTAACTATCTCATGCAGCACCACTTCAAAGACACTAAGCTTGGATTGTCACTCCAGAGGGATTGTCAGGATTTAAGATGCAAATTCCACAAAGTCTGCAGGACTTACCTCTGAAATGGGATAGTAGCAGTAGCTCCAATACCAGAAGCTCTTTGGGAACTTGGCAGTGAGATGTTGCTCAGGGACAAATGGGTGAAATGTCTCCCTGAGTGCAGTGTCTCTGGAGTCCCCTGCTAGCACCCCAACTTTTTCCATGCACTGCCCCATTGCCAGATCCTCCACAGAGGTGGTATGTGTGCACACTTTGCTTTTAAAGCCATCTACAAATCTCCGTAGAGCCTCTTTGCTCAGTACATAGCCTGCGCCACCACTCATGTATCCCTGTTTGGTGTAAGGCTTGAATCTTCTGCCAAAGTAAATTGGCTCATCAGGTGTGTGGTTTGAGAGAATCCAGCGCAGGTTGTCAACAATTACATAAGTATCATCATCTGCCTTTAGGAACCAGTCTGCTTCATGAGCATGACGCTCATAAGCATAATGGAAGGCACGGATAGTTTTCCAATACAGTTGATCACGACCCTCCTTTGTACCTAATCCCACTGTAGGGAAGTCAGGGTCATCCACAGAGCTCATGAAAACAACTATATTGCAGTGGCGACTCCACGTGTACTTCACGTGCCGGGCCTTCTTCTCCAGGTTGTTTGGTCCAGTCATCACCCAGCAAAGAATGCGCACCTTTTTGTACAGCTCATCAGCCATGCGGCTATCCTCACCTGGAGAGGAGATAAAATTTTACACAACTCTGTTGATACTGTGTTTTTTTTGTATTGTTTTTTTTGTTGAATTTCAACATTACTGAACACTAATCACCCATAAAGTTGTCTCAACATCATCTTTAAAACTAGAATGTATGTGGTGGGTATTAAGGTTAATCAGCATGTAATTATACATAAAATCCCCAGAAATCCAGCTACAAATCAGGACCAGTAATGCAATGAGTAAAATAGTTAGGGCAAACAACAATTACCGTCTTAGTTCCGGGAGGTTTAGCCTACCTGAAGTTTTTCCAGAGTACACATGCAGTGTTTACACAACGTTAAACAACTTGCTCATAAAAAGGGGGTCACACTGGTTATAAAAAAAGTTCATATTGTTGTGTTGTAGTTACCATGAAGCTACGGTTTACAAATAAACAGAGAGCATTAACAGTACAACAATTTGATTTGAAGTCCTTTTTAATTGTGCTTAAATGTAATCCATTCCTGATTTCATCAATGCTCTAAAGGGCTGTAACAAATATCAGTTGTCTTGAGTTCATGGTTTTCATCAGCGGTCTTGTCTATATGTATTATGTTCTCAGTTCCCAAATTACAATAAATAATGCAAAGCTAAGGAGAAGCTGATACTGATCTGTTCTTTATGTTCAACGGTTAAGTAAAGTTACTTGTTTGTGTATTTTTTACTTCTTAAGTCTATCAAATAAAAGAACAGAGTACTGAGAAAAACTTGCAGTTTCAGAGTATATTACTTACCAATATGATGAGGATGTTTCAGGTTGAAAAGAGCAGATCTCTCTTTCTTCCATATGTTATTCTCTTCCTCGGACTGAAGTTTTACCAAGCTTAAGGCCTGCTGCTCTGTCACAGTCCTCTCAAACCACATCTGCTGCAGAAACACGTAAAGTGTGAAGGTTCCCACCACGAAGCCCGCATAAAAGGAGTATCTGGATCCCAGGGCCTTCATGCTGGACCGGGTGTTTCATTGGCTGCTGTTCAACTTGACATGAGCTGAACATCGGAGAGGGACAGAGAGCACGGATGTGAGGGTTTCGAGCTCAAATTAAAGTCCAATAAGCTGCTGTTATGGCGGCAGCGAAGAAATGACAAAGTGACAAGTGTTTCGTGACACCACTCCCCGTTTTAGGTGTGGTTTACTCACCAGTGGTAGCGCACACACCATGGCAGCTGAATTAGTTCACTGCTACTTCATCACGACAGCCAATACAAACTCTGAAAAAGCGAAAGCTAAGTCGGAGCGTTTCTTCTGGACGACTGCAGCTCAGCTAGCCATACAAAAAACCGATGCTAAGTTAACACCTAGCGAGGCAAAACAAGGGGGCTCCACGAAAACACAGACTGAATAAACTCCACCAAAGAAAAGAAAAACCCAACTCTAATCAAAGTCATGTTGACTTGATAATCATTACCCGTGTTGGGTCGGCTGGTGCAAGCTAACTGGCTAGTTCGTTATATGGACGACGCTGATAACGTTAACTTCACTGTGAAGTTACGTCGCGGCTCTGTTGCTAATGGAAACTGTACATAGCTAGCTGACCCACGGAGCTACATGAACTGACAGCACTGAACTAAAATGTGACTAACGCAGATTAAAACCACAATGTAAAAACTGTTCCACATTTCCGTACGAACTACATCTAACTTGTCAGACTGATTGCTCTCTTCCGCCCTGAAAAACCGTTACTTCCGGTCAAATTACACAGAAAGGAAGAGTCAGACATGTGCATGAAGTATCACAACATTGAGGCATATGTAATAGTATTTTCACGTAATTTATCCTCCACACCTGTTATTTTAGTAAGTAACACCAAGTCTCCTGTTCACTGAAAAATGGATTGAAAAGTGTAACTTTTTTTAGTTAACATAACACAGGAGCAGCTTTCTAGAAAATACATTTGGAGGACAGACCAGGAAAGGATGGCACATGTAAATAAGATATTTGAAACAACAAAAAAATGACAATTTTTACAACTAAAGAGGTACAGTGACCTTGTGTAAAAACCCAGGAAAAACTTGTAAAAGTAAACAAAGACATTTCTCTCATCAGTAATCTCTTAGTGAGGATGATCCTGCATTGTTTGGATTTAATACCTGCTGCACAAATGAAATAAAATGAAATGAAAAATACTTTATTAATCTCATAGGGAAATTTTACATCAGTGGTAAGGAGAAAAACTTTATCAGAAGTTTATGCAGGTAAATGGCAGTTTGTACTTAATACTTGTTTGTCACTTGGGTAGCACCAGGTCAGATTTTAGAGATGTTCAGCTAGGCCACTCTTCAGGCCCCACCTTGGAGATAGATTTATAAGAGAGATGCTTCCATACCACTTCTTTCCAAACTGATACAAAACCGATATTTGAATCTGAGTACTTGAATCTGAGTACTTGCTGATGATACAGAGTACCGATACTAATACTTCTACCACACAAAAACTTGCACAAATTGTGGCCGACTAAATACTTTTTTGCCCACTGTAGTGAGAAAAAGAGTGGAGATGAAAGTTAATGACCAAACAATTAAGCTCTCTATATATTAGAAGTTTGTAGGCTTAACAACTCTGGACACAACGTCAGAGGTTACACTCATAGAAGTTACCAGCCATGACAGCATAGCTGATAAGGTCATCTAAGGACACATCCCTAATTTTGTGGCAAGACCAAACACTGATTGCTGATGTACAGGAAAATCAGGTTGAAGACACCCATTAACACCAAATAATGACTGCCAGAAAGAGCCATAAGAGTCATTCATTTTGACTTCATGCCCATCTTACATTTGTCTTTCTCATCTACAAACAGTTTTTTATGGGTGTGGTGCCATTACACTACATCCTGCTACATGACACCTACAGTAATATATTGTTTGCTTGTCATAGTCAAGTGATGCATTAGGAAGAAAACCGTCTGTCTTCCACAGGAGCTAAGCTGCAGATGTAAGAAAAACATTCTTCCCTTCAAATAACACATTGAAGTTGACTTATTTCACAAATTCTGCATTACTTTTACCTGTTGTTACTAATATAATGATGCTAATGATCTGCCCATTCAGTATCTTCTCCTTTCAAAGAGCAAAAAACCAAATTTCAATTCAGGTCAGACAAGTTGTTCAGGGTCCTCTGCAGATTCAGTTGACAAAAGAAACGCACCCGTACTACCTGGTTTGTATTGTGCGTCTAAATAAAGAGAGTGCTTATGTCACAGTTCCACAAGAAAAACAGGTTTTACAGAAGAGGCTCTGCAGTCAGAAATTTTAAACATCTTTACTCCAGTAGTTCAGTCTCGACTTAAACTGCGCTGACATACAACAAATCAATTCAAAAACATATTCACAATAATTATGTACATATTCAGCTCAAGCAGCCACAGTTATTCACAAACCATATAAATTAAGCCCTTTAAGTACATGTCTGAAGGGTTTTGTGAGCATTCATTAATTCGGAATAAAGTAACTTTTTTGCCTTTCTTTGCCAAATCAAGTTAAATCACAAATTATTGTTAAAAAAAGAAAAAGAAAAACAGACTCAAAAATACAGTGTATTTTCATTTTTAACTTTTAAGTGTTTTGAATATTTGTGAATACCTGACGGAAAAAAACCAAAATATTTATTAAGTGAATAAACTGAGTTTTCACATTTTTGAAATAAATTTTACAGTGCATCAGCATGTGCACAAATAGTTGTATTTATTTGCAACGTATTTCACCAAACAAACAAACTGGAATGTAAAGCCTCAAGTGTTTTGGACTTTGTTTTTCCTTTTCAGACATAATTGTACTTTTCTGTGAACTAGCTGTGGGGCAACTTGTGAACACACTCATTCAGTTTGCTGAAGTACACAAAAATTCCCCTTGAGTCACTTGCAGGTAAGGACTTTGTCAATGGCAACATAAAAAACGAGTGTGCTGTTGACAAGTTTAGAACTAAATGCAATGCTCAGTAAAACTGTGAAGTGTGGTTACTGTAATATTACTCGGCTACTCTAGCCATCTTTCAAAACCAAATCCCATCCAAAAAAGACGAAAAATGCATTACTTCACTCAACTGCACAGGTACAGTTGACAAGTTGTAGTTTCTTCGTGCAACACATGAACAGTGCCAATTAAAGACACCAAAGTTATTGCCTGTTCAAGACACTGACATTGAATGTGCAAACAGCTGAGTTGAAAATATCCACCAGGTTTAACAGCGATAATTTAATCAAGTGGGCTCTTTTTCAAAACTGTGACAATGCCTCAGAGTCCCTCTCCCTGCTGGTCTCCACAGGAGTTCACCATCTCTATATGGACACTGAAAGTGAGCTCAAATGTCCACATCGTCGGAGTCAGATGTGCTGGATGACTGGGAATCTTCCTGGTTTTCCCCCCACACAAACCTATAGTTGTTCTCCAACTCCTGCTGCCTTTTTTGCTCTTTGTAAACCTCCTCAGTGCCTCCAGTCTGTGGGGTAAAAACAAAAAAGTATTTCATGAAAAACAACCACAATATTCCTGATTTAATGCGATCTGACATGCTGACAAAAATAAAACGGTTTCCCAAGGATAAATTCAGCAACAAACAAGAGTGATGACGTTCGTCTGCTGACGCAAAAAGTAGATTCACGTATTATACTCATACATGACTAATTTGATCTTCTTCAGACTCCCTATAAAACTCACTGATGACATATACATGAGGATAACTTTGTAAAGTAATGGAAGGGTTTCAAAAACACATTTGAGTCTTTCCAGCTTGCAGCTTCCGTGGAGCCAACACATGGGAATTAAACTGAGCTGTGCCAAGATAAAATCAAGAAAAGCAAAATAAACAGAAAAAAGTCAAGATAGAGTGACACGCCTGGTCAGAGAGGTGTGCCACTTTAAACAAACAGGGTTGCACAGCGAAGAAGAAAAGAAAAAAGAAGATATTTTAAGCATCAGAAAACATTTACTTTTCAGTTTGAGTAACACCAGGCCCTGTTCACAAATTCAGTTTAAACAAAGCCCACTTGAATTAATCCTCAGAAAAATGCTTGGAAAAGAAAAAAAACTGCACCTTGCCAACTCATCAGTGTATGGGTGGAAATATATTTTTTTGGGTGTGCCATGTAGCCAGAGAATTAAAAATCAACTTAACCTAAAGCAAATGTTGATCATTTGAAAATGAACAGGTTAAAATCAGAATATATTGTCACACTGCGACTCTCATAGCACCAAAGTGAGTAGCAGTGGCATAGAGCAGAAATGAGATTTCCACTGTATTGTAGTGGTAATGCAGAAGTCCAGCTGATGACCAAAAAACAAAGTCTACAGCAGAAAGCAGATATCAAACACACTTTCTGTGTCACAATGCAAATAAACCATAAACAATGACAGCATCAATTACCAGAAGGTTAATGAGTAGTTCCCTGAAGGACTTTGTATCTTCCTCAGTCAGCCACTGATCACCTGCTTCCTCTGCATTTTTTCGGGTCAAGATCTTCACCTCAATCTTGCCTTTAAAGAAAGAAAAAGACACAAGAAAAAAAAAACTTGTTTGTTAAACACAATAACACCAAGCCACTCAAGATTAAGAAAGAAACTGTATCACATGTTAATTAGAATGAAATATATGGGGCACAGGAGCAGATGAAAAATAGAGCACAAACACAAATGACACACCCTTCATTGCCACATGTTCGGAGGGAGAGCTTAAGTTTTACAGCCTACATCATGTGCTTTTATTTCACTGGGATATTTGAGGCCTTCTCAAGGGCTAAATCATTTTAGAAAGTGATCTGAGAGGTCTTTCATTTTTTACAAGATGGGAGAGAAATAGAATGCTGCAAGTTCAAGATAAGAGATGGAAAAGAGAGAAAGGCCGTGAGTGTGGCGGGCACTCCCCTTTCATACCTTCGGCCTTCAGTCCTGCCTTCTCTAGCTGTTCTGTAACCACGTCCTTTATGTGCTGCCACTGGGGGTCTCCTTCGCCCATCTCTTGTATTTTGACCTCCCCATCAGGGCTGCTGCCCGTCTTATACTTAGTAATTTTGATCTTAACATGGTCGTCAGCTGCTTGGTCTGGGTCGACGAGACAAAAGAGGGACAAACAAGACAATTTACCTCAAAACCCGCCGCCAGGGTCACACTTTTGGTTGTGCGTTGTGATGGATTCAATCAGTGTGTTTGATTTCAGTCGTTTTCAATTTTAATTTGGACTTATGAATTAAAGTCACCCTCAATTAAATCAGCGGCAGCGTAGAAAAAGACCACCAGCTGAGCAAAAGATTCAACCTGATAAAAATCATTATTTTAATTTTTAATTCAGTAAAACCCTATGCGTGTCTCTTCTGAGATAAAGGATGCCACAACACATCTGCTTTTCCATGAATAATGTATGGAGATGACAGGTTGAAAGGACATGCAGGAGACATGCAGGCAGCTTTCTTATTACCTGGCTGCTTAGGAGCCAGGCTGGGGCTTCCCCTGGTTGGGTCGCTGCTTCTTTGGACTGTTTGCTGCTCTGGATCCTGAACGTCTTTCTCCTCAAGATGATCAAGTAGCTTATCCAGTGTTGTCTCCAGTGTCTGTGTTGCTTGAGTGCGATCAAACTCCCCTTTCAGACCCTCAGTCTCCAGTTCCTGCTGGGCCTAAATCACAGAGAGAAGCCAAGCCAACATACAGGTACTACTCAGAAAATTAGAAAAGGCTACAAAAGTTGTTTTATTCAGGCAAACTAAAAGGTCTATTCTATTCTAATGTGACTTTTTTAATTTGAGGTTTTCTGAAGCTGCAAATCCCTATCAGCAAAATATAAACACATGAAAGCGGAAATTGCATGCTATTTGTCTATTTATGTGCATTTGATCCTTGAAGTTAAGTTACAGAAATGCATGCACTTTTTAAGGATATTCAATTTTTTTGAGTACTACCTGTAACTTTACTTCAAAGATTAAATGTAAACATATAAACAAATAGTATGCAAATCAATTTGTGCTTTTATTTGTTTATATTTTGCTGATCCGGATTTGCAGCTTCAGAAAACCTCAAATTAAAAAACTGAGGATTTTTTATGAAATTGACAAAACATGGATTTTAAATACCAAAATATCAGGGATCTGAAAGTAAACTCTTGCATCTGTACTTACTATGTTGAATGTACTGGTTTCACCTTTTATGTTGAATTGCCTGAAAAAAACAACTTTTCAAGCATATTCTAATTTACTGAGTAGTAGCTGTCCAATTCATTTAGTTAGATCTGTGGATATGTCATCTCTCATTGCATACCTCATTTATGATATTGTCAAACTCCTTCTGCATTTCTTCCTTTATCTCCTCAATCTTTTCAGAGGGCACAGAGAGGTCAGCCATCTCATCCTCAAACTCCTCTAACAGTTGTTCATCCTCATCTTTCTCCTCCTCTCTGTGCTTCTCTGTTAACATGCTCCTTGTTGGATCTTCTCTATTTGCAGCTTGGTGTTGTGCTTTCTAAAAATTAAGTAATGAAAGAATGAAAAACTTAACTGAATACCAATGCAGTGTAAAAGAGAAATAAATATACCACCAAAGATGGGGTAAGAAAAGATTGTAATTGTAATCATTGTAAGTAGACAGGTTTTCAAAGAAAACAAAAATAAATATGACAACAAAAACAACTTTGGAAGATGTATACAACTGGAAAACAGAGAGAGCCCTTCTTTAGAAATTGCATTATTCCCTGGGAATATCTGGGATTTTATAACATCTGGAGGATGCCGGTCAATCACTTCAGTTTGTTTGCTGGCTCAAAACAGAAACAGCTGCTCAGTAACTACAATATTATTTTCATTAGGCTGTTTTATCTGCAACCAGTCTTCTTCAAAATAAGACAAACCACCTCAAGCAAACATATATATCCTATTTTATCGACTGGTGTTGTTGTTTTATCATCATTTCTATCTACATTTTCTAAATGTCCATGAAAAACATTTATGAGAACCTCCGGCTATCGACAAGTACTGACCTTCCTGTTACTCTCTTTGAGGTGTTGAACAAATTTCATCAAATCTGCTGGGTCCGTGATGATTTTAAAGTTGAATTTTTCTACTAGAGAGGAACAACATGAAGAAAATGCATTCTGCATTACCAAGAAGAATCAGTTTGGACACATGGTTTATAAATTAAAACAAATAGTGGCTCAGATGGACTTGGCTTGAATGATAATGGTACTGTTTTTCATTGTGCGTTATACAGTAGTACCTTCATCATCATCTAAGACTTCATTATCAGCTGGTGAGTTATGGCCACCATCTGCTGCCTGTAAAGAAAAGAAAATCAAGTTAGACCTGGAAAAACGACGCCATCTAGTGGCCAAAATTGTTCTGAGTGAAAGGAACCATCACAATAATCTGCAGTCACGAATCTAAAATACTTACAAAATAATATGACTTGAAATTGTTTAATAGGAGGTGTGATAGTAACTTAAAACTTACTAAACAATTAGTAAACTGGGACTAGATAACTGGGATTTGCTTAAAATAAAAGAAAAAAAATAGTTTACTGCTAATAGTCAGCTTTTCATGCACCCAAGTCAGGACTCAGTTATTCGATGAGATGCATTTTAATACCTCACTGTCCTGTTTGGAGGCTGCTTTTTCTGAATTTCCTGGTTTTGTTACTCCCTCCCAGAAGTCAGAGTCTTCCATCTCTTCTGACTCTGTATCCTCAGACCCATCATTGTTACCTGATTGAGAGCAAAAACAGGAAAAGGTTTAAACCTGGCCAGGAGATAAAACATACGAGTATGGATGACAAAGCATCGCCATGAGAATCACTGACAGTATGTTTTTAGTAGAAGCTCATCTTTCTATTTTTAGCTTGAAATATGAGGTGTTCCAGCTTCATGTAGACTCTTTCCAGATGTTGGAGTAAAACATGACTGCATGCACACACTCTCGTCTATATAAGGCCACAGAGTTCTTTGTTCTGAGTCTAATGCATTTTTCAGCATTTGATAATGTGCATATCTTTAATAGAAAGTCTGTCTTGTGTTTCCTGCATTTGGCCCATCTATGCTGAAGGGGCATTCACACAAACTGAGCCAAAACAACAACCATCAAACATAAAAACGTACCTGTTTTATCCAGTGGATCGGGGTCATCCCTGGGTGAAGGTGAGATGTCCTCGGCTGCCATGTCCACTGGTTCATCTGTGCCTTCATTACCAGCCAACATCTCATCAAGGCTTTTCAGCTCTTGGGAGATTTGCTCTACTTTACGTTTTGTGTCCGCTGGAAATAGACAGTGGAAGAGATTGGAGGAAGATTGGAAAGGGAAGGCAGAGAGAGGCCAGAGAAAGATGTGAAACTTTTTGTTTTTGCACAATTCAATAAATGTAAAACAAAACATCCACAAAAACAAACAGTACTTTTAGTAACTCCTTTCCTACAATAAAGCTCTTCTTTAACAAGAAATAACATCAAACTCAGGAGGCACTCTCCAAAATAATGTGACCTTCATCTTTTTGTTCACTTACAGACTTGAGCCTTGACGTAATCCATGTACTGCTGGGCACTTAGTGCTGGCTGGCACACGATTCCCTGCGGCTTGGCAGTGGACGGTGGTCGCAGGAATGGATGCTGGCAGGTTCGACTTGTGTGAATCGTCAGCACATAGCGACACGACTGGGGCTCATCCACACGGGCAATGTAGTCAACCGAGCCCTCTTCACATGTAAACTGAAAATGATTAAGTATAAATGTGAGAAATCAAGCTATACAGGTAGTTGCAACATAAACATTCCCACAAATTTAATTTTGTTTTGTATGTTTTCTAAAGAGTTTGAAACCTGCACCCCTTTTCTCCATGTAAGAACACTCTGTAGGCTTTCTGGCTACAGAGTTTTTCTGGGCTCCTTCCTTCATATCACTAGTTTTAAGATACTTTTAGGTAGCCTAAAGCAGCATTGTACATTGTGTGTTATTTATTAGCAGGTGTGGATACCACTTCAGAAGTTTGAGCTTGCTTCGAAGTCCATCTATTTTCAGGTTTCTTAGACAGGTACATGCTGATATATATAAAAAATATGTTATTGCCTCCGTCCATGTTTCCTCCGCCACTAGCTGAAACACAACTACACCATAGAATAGGTCTAATAAATACTCTACCAAGACAGACAATCCAGTGAGACCACTGATACGACCCTCACTGAATTGCTTAAATGGAGCCCAGAATTCTGAACATGAGTGTCTAAAGAACTCCGAGTCAATTTGGAATTATGTTTCTCCCAATTTAAATATCTCACCCGGACTTCGGTCTCTCTTGGATTTCCATTGAGGTCACACTTGGATCCATTTACATATGTCTGGCTGTGGTATCGCTTCAGTTTGTGCTGTTTGGAGGCCTGCAGGGCAAAAAGAAAGAAGTCTTCATAGAGCTGATTATTTATATTCTTTCAATCATAAATCCCTGTGACTTATCTGCATTTTTGTCACAGAGATTTTATAGTCTTATTTGATTTCTCTGCAGCAACCAATCTGATAGCCACTTTGTTTGCTGTGATGGACTAAATAAACATGGCTCAGCAGATCATGTAGGTTTTCTGTCATCGCAACTTTCATGGAATAGGTGGCTGACATTTTAAAAATCAGAAAGAAAGAATTTGACAGTGCAGACAGTATACTAATCACTGCTACATGAAAAAAATAGAGCTTAGCCCAAATCACAAAACCACACACAACATGCACAGAAAAGAAAAGAAGGAAGAGAAAAGAAAAGAAAAGAAGAGAAAAGAAAAAGAAAAGAAAAGAAAAGAAATGAAAAGAAAAGAAAAGGAAAGAAATGAAAAGAAAAGAAAAGAAAAGGAAAGGAGAGGAAAGGAAAGGAAAGGAAAGAAAAGAAAAGAAAAGGAAAGGAAAGGAAACTGTGAGCAAGAAAAAGAGGTTTGGAATAAGTAAGGTGGAGTAAACAGTTGGAGTACTTTTGAGTAGAGGTAGTAGTAACTTGGAAAGATGGCAGCAATCCAGGGAAAGAATGAATTCTAAACTGTTTCCAAGATGTTTTTAGATTTTGAGTCAGCAGTCATCTGAACACCACAGGTGAGAAATGCCCTGTTGAAAACTTTGACATTTATGATATAAAGATCATACGTTATTAAAAACGTTCACAGAACCCAATCTACCTTAAATAACTTTAGAAACTGTAAAACTACAGTTGCTGGCAGTGCGTGTGGCTGCATTCTATCCAGGTATTCTGGCTTCCTCTCAATGAATGAAATTCAGGTTCACTCTCATCTTATCGGTTTCAGTCTTGTGTTGGAGTATCAGACATTGGTGTTTACCTCGTGTAAGTTTTGGGATGGCTTTAGTTCAGGATGAACAACAGTTGTCTCCCAAACTGACAGTTAATGGTTCAATTCCCCGCTCTTACATGTCAAATAACCTTGGCAAGACACTGAACTGGACTTTGTTTCCTGATGCCCCCACTGGAGTATGAATGCGCATAGAAGCACTCAGTACATAAGTGCTGCGTGAATGAGATATGTAATGTTTAAGTGCTCTGAGTGGTCACATAACTAGAGAAGTACTATACATGTAGTCCATCTACACAGGTAAATGATTGCCTATTAAATGAAAACTTTCTCGGCTTTATAAAAGGAAAACATGTCAATATACAGAAATAAATGATTTATCTAATACATCTTGATTTAGCAAAAGAAGCACTACAATTATGAAAAGAAGCAAAAATATATGGAGGCAGATTTATTTTTTGCAAGAATAATAAAAGATACCAACAAAATTCATTGGATGGTATTTCCTCTCTGAAACATGTGAAACCAGGAAACATGTGTGACAGAATAACACTGGGACTCATGTTAATTAGAGGACAACAAACATCACAACCAGGTGGGAAAAGTGATGTCTTATGCACATGAGTGTATCATCCAGATCAGTACCCTTTCAAGTAAAATCCTGCTGCATGCAGCCAGGAACCTCTTCCATATCAATGCTCAGGTGAGCCACCTCACATATTCCCTCCATCCCATTCATCTAGCCGACACTCTGTAAGTGCAGCTTAACTTTTGCTCCCATAAGGCCCAAACCGCCTTTATATCCAAGCCAGTCAGCCAGAAGCACATGAGCTTGAAAGGTTTCTGTAGAAGTCCACTATTCTCTGGGTCATGTTTCTCAGTGCACTGCCTCCAAGAGGGAAACGGAGGATGATAATCAGCTGGTCATTAGAGCTGCTGCAGCCGAGTATAAAAAGTTGAAAAGATTAAATATTCATTAAAAACTATTGAATGACACAAAGATGAAAAAGACGACGACCACTGATGAGCTGCAGTAAACAGATTGCTGGTTACCCCAACATGGCTGCTTGGTCCCACGGTTCGCTGAGAGGTGATGTGTGTGAGTATTCTCTAAGGTCCAGAAGCATGCAGGTGAGATTCATTGGTGACATAGGAGTGGGTTTGCATCGTGGTTTGTCTCTGTGTTGACCTTGTGATGGACGGGTGACCCCGTCCAGAGTCCCTGTGTCTTGCCTGATAGCAAGAATCAGGCACATGTAGTAACCCCCCTGAGTTGGATGAAGCAGGTATAAAACACTAATGGATGGCTGAAATAATTTGCTTAATAACATATTGCGGAGTATATGGATGAATTTTGGCATTTTTTGTGCATAAGTTGTGAAATGCAGTTTTCCAGCTTTCGGATGCTGCAGGGCAATGGCAGCACCAGGATTGTGCATGATAAATGTCAAGAAAACAGTTTTAATTTATGTAATGCTGCTTTCAACATGTGCAGAATTAATACATAAATCTTAATTGTATTACTCATAGTCCCAGGAACCTGATCCAAAAGGGAAGAAAGAACAGAGCAGCTCAGATAATCGTGACATTTTAGTTACATTTTGAATTAGATTTCATCTGATTTGATTTGGTTACATCTTGAATAAGATCTCTCAGTTCACTTGAGGTCTGTCCCAACCAGTGGCGGACTTACCATTAGGCAAAACTAGGCGGTTGCCTAGGGCCCCAAGTTCCCTGAACGCTAGTGAGTATTACTGTTGAGATTTATTTACGTGTAATGGGCAGTGTTTGGTTCTTAATGTGTAAGGTTATGCGTTCAAAACAATACAAACTATACAACTTAAGGATGTTATTTAAATGATCCCTTTCAGCTTCACAGCTTTGTAGTAATATTTATGTGTTTCATCATGTACTGCTGCTGTAGATGCTTGATCTAATTTTATATCAATTTATTTACTGTTGGGCAGTTTAAGCAATTTTTATTTATTTGTAGCATCACTAATATTTTCTGTGGCATGAAGCCTGTTTTC
>JAVQJG010100734.1:0-13082 GCA_036024015.1 Craterocephalus amniculus
CCCCCCTCCCAAAAACAACAATAACAACAACAACAACAACAACAACAACAACAACATAATAATAATAATAATAAGAAGAAGAAGAAGAAGAAGAAGAAGAAGAAGAAGAAGAAGAAGAATGTTTTTTCTTACTGAAACAAGCATCATCTCCATAGGCCTTTTGCAAATTATGTCTTTTGACTTGATACACATGAAAGGTTAAGAACTGTACTGATCTTTAATCATAGAGAGAGTATGCTTGGCATAAAAAATCTGAAATCTTCCTTTGACCAGGGAACCCCACTTTATAAAAGACATTTTAAATCTTTTTATTATTTTCTAGGAAACTGATTATGTGATAAAATATAAAATAGAATGCATCAATGTTATCTGAAGATTCAAGGAAGAAGGTAATTAGCACAAACTGCCCGAAAACGAAAGCTTATATCTTTAAAATGTCTGCCTCATTCATAACAAATTCCATAGAGGTGGCCTGTGCCGCCTCAAGGCACCCAATGGACCTTCCCTTGGTTACAAATGCTGGAAATGTGCTTAATTTAAGCAAAGACTGGCTAAGTCACCAGTTAGAGCCTCAGAGACTTGAAACATATTCATGTGAAAGACTTCTTTTTAATGATCCATGAGTGAAGTACAATAACTGTACTGAATACTTTTTGGGTTATGCTTATTCAGTGTAATTATTTTCAGTGCAAGCATGCATCATGATTCTTTGGTAGCTGAATGCACACAATTCTAGTTTTGCATTGTAGATTTTGACTAAAATAAACCATTAATTCATTGATTTTTTTATATGAGGCATTCTGTTCAGTTGGTCTTCTGTCCATACAGGCAAAAAATATCAATAGCAATCAGTTAGAAACTTGCATGTGAAGTATAAAAGGATGGCTGCAGGGGAGATTTAATGCACTGTAAAATTAATGATAACCTTAACCGTGATCATATATAGTCTTAAGCAAGTTGAATTTTCAACCATGCTTCTAATCCAAGTCAGAATGTAAAGGAGCTTCTGTTAATTTGTTGTAATTTAACAAAGGCAAACCAAAATATGGCAAAAATAGTTTTGAAAAGAAGTGTGCTTTTCTTTTTAGTAGTATGAATAATAGAACATTGCATAGAAGTGTATGGGCCCCAATATTGAGTGACGAAGGGGTTGACACCTATCTGTCAATAGGTAATTCAAAGAAAATATTATGTTTGATTTGATTTTGGTTTTCTGGAAGAAACTGTTTCAAAGTGTGATTGCTCTCGCTTTGATGGACCTGTAGTGTCCGCCGGCAGAAAGGACCAACAGTAAAATCTGATAAACATGTGTTTTGATGATGACATGGAAAAATGATGCCTGCCTTCCAGTGTAAGTTCTAGGCCTATATCCACCAGAAAAGGTAGAAGGGAACCAGTAATTTCTCTAAAGCCTCCTAATGTCTGCCTCAGAGCAACAGAGCCTCACTGTGCTGCAGTTTTTGATATTTCTTGTTCCAGTTCTTGTTGCAACAGAAAATGGGGTAACTGCAAAGTTTCAGGCAAAAGTTATCCTCGTGCAATTGAATACCACAAGGGGACAGTGTTGGACAGAGAAAAGCACTTACTCTATCTTCCTCAGTATTGGTTAGGGTTCTTTTTTGTGAAGGAGCCATGCAGTGACCCGTTTGGGGTTTTGTGTTGGTAGCTCGTCTCCTCGTATGCAATGCAACACTGAGAAGTAGCCTATTGTCAGAGTGCTAGCTTATGTGTTGAGTATGACACCAGTCAACTGTCACATCGCGAGCATCTTGCTTTTGCTTCCATCTAGTGGCAGAAAAGTTCGACCTGCTGCCATTTTTTTTTCAGATTCTCCAGAATTCTAAAATAGTCTACCACTATTCCTCACATCGGACAAACATTTCTGTATATATGTTGTCTGGCTTTATCAAACACCAGCACGATGTGTGGTCATAATTGGCTTAATAAGTGTGTACAGTAGGGCACATGAATAAAACGCAACGGTGAGTGTGTTGCCGCATGTTTCTTTTTGTTTGTGTCTTTTCTTAGGCCTAGGACTACTTGTGTTTTATGGGGACACTTAGCTATAACTTCAACAACTTATTTGATTTTATCAGCCTATGATTAAACAAAACAATAAATTCTAACATTATTATTGATGTAAATTATAGTTCATTTTCAGTAAATCTAAACGTATCTTTATTTGTATAACATTGCCTTGATGAAAACAGTCTTTTCTGATGATGATGATGATGATGATAATAATAATAATAATAATAATAATTATAATAATAATTATAATAATAATAATAATACAACGACTGATTTCCAATATTAGGTGTTAGGCTACTTGTAGGTTATCGTGATGACTAAAGATGGTTACGTTTTGTGGGAGTTTAATAAATCTGTTAGTTTGATCATCCTCAAAATGGATCTTGGGTGTATATGTTTGGCCTTAAATAAAAAAAATCTGACTTGAATTCATTTTTATATTGTTAAACGTGTTAAAGTAACATTTGAACTTTATGATCCATCACTCGTCTATTCGTCTATTTTCGGATCTTAGAACCTATAACGTTTGATATCAGAGAGTTTCTTCGACCAATTCGAAACAGCTATTTTCTAGCTTTATTATGAAGGGGCCAAGATTAAACCTCTTCTAAATATTCATTATTTGTAATGACTTACATAAAATCTATAAACTCAAAACATATCCGTCTAACTGTAGTGTAACAAATGAAAAACAAATTTATTTTAACGTAAAAAACAAAAAAACAAAAACAAAAAAACATACAGACATTTTATTTCTTGCAACATGTCGCCAGTAATGACACATAGCCTACTCTCTGTATAATAAAAAATATTTACATCAAAAACTTTTAAACACAAATATTGAAGACCAGACATGAATGATACAACGAACGTGTAACAAAAAAAATCCGACAAAAAGAGAAAAGAAAAACAGGAAATATGAACATTGTGGCGCAAGACATTTAAGAAAGACAGTGATGGAATGTGTTAAATGGATCTAAATGGCTTAACACCTTTTTAAACAGGAATGTTGAGGCTCGGTCTGATCCCTACAGGAAAGAAATCTGTCATCAAATCTGGTGACGTCTGCATTACTTTCATTGGCTTGCAAAAATCCAATAATGTTCAAATTTTCTGTGAGGATTTCTTATCTTTTTTTAAAATATATATATATATATATAGCCTATTCACATATACCGCTCTAATCCTGACGCAAAGTTGGCTTGTCTCATGTAGCTGTTATTGTAGGAGTTCATGGAGCCTGACAGCCCCAGCAGCTGCTCTGTGTGCTCAGCGCAAGAGCTGGGGCGCATGGCCGGCAGAGACAGCCGGTTCCCCGGACAGTAAACTTGAGAGTTTCCCGGGGAGAACCCAGACTGGCTCATGGGGGGTAGATTCGGAGGAGAGACCGAAGACGAATACGGATATCCGGCATTCAGGTTGGATGAGAGATTCCCGCTGTTTCTGCTCAGCATGTTCGCTGACGGGTTGACAGTCTGGGTCTGGAAACACGCGGAAGGGTCGGAGCCGGTGACCGAGCAGCTAGAGGTCATTGCGCCCAGGTCACTGGTGCCGAGCCCCAGAGTTTGGGGGTTGAGCTCTCCAGCCGGGCCGCTCTGTACCACCGTCTGCTGACTGATGATGTTGTCGATGCTGAACATGCGCGGTTGTCCTTGGCCGACCCCGCTGGGGTTCTGGTAATGATGCAGAACGGCGGGATGCGGCGATGAGGCTGCAAGCTGCGATCCATAACCTGACCCCAACCCTGCGTAAATCGTGTTGGGGTAGGACGGCCTGCCCATTGGTGTGGGGGTAAAGGCGCTGGAGCTCTGCATGTAGCCTGGATAGGTGCTGACATCTGTGCGCTTAAATCTTTTCCTTCTCCTCAAAAAGCTTCCGTTATCAAACATGTCCTCAGCGGCGGGGTCTAACGTCCAGTAGTTGCCTTTACCTGGTCTGCCGGGCTCCCTGGGTATCTTCACAAAACAGTCGTTGAGGGTCAGGTTGTGGCGGATTGAGTTTTGCCACTTCTTCGAATTCTCCCTGTAGAAAGGAAAACGCTCCATGATGAACTTATAAATGCCCCCCAATGTCAGCTTCCTCTCGGGGGAGTTGGCAATGGCCATCGCAATGAGTGCGATGTAGCTGTAGGGAGGCTTCCCCCGCTGGACAGGCCTTTTCCTTCGGCGGCTGCCTGTGGGCAGGTGCTCCTCGGTCTGGCCTAGAACGGCTCCATCCTCCGTGCTGGGACTGTTTCCCCGGGGCTCTGATTTAATCAAAATATTATCCTTGGAGCGGGCCTGCAGCATCAGTGGTGGCGAGTCCAGGCTCACATTTGGAGACATGACAACAGGACTTGCCTCAGCAGGCGAGTGTTCTGCGGTCATGTTGCACATGCCAGAGAAGTAAGAGTAATTTGCCAGATTCATAAAAGAAACAATGTAGTAATCTTGTTTCCCCGTCGAAACGATCAGCTGGAGAAAATGCCCAGAGGAAAGGTGCGTATTTTAACCTTTGACTATCTCCCTGCTGGAGCCAAAAATAACCCTTGTTCTGTTCTGCTGGAGTTATGGGGCGGTGTGTCAGTCCAGGTGAGAGAAAGGCGTTGACAGTTTTATAAGAAGGGCAGGAGTGACGCCACTGAGCCCACAGTGACGACTGAGGCAGGAGGACCCACAACCCACCCACTCAAAAAGTGACTGTGGCTATTTCTGTCAGGAAGATGAGAATTTTTTATTTTAACAACACCTTATTTCATTTAATAGTCATAAGTGTGTGTGTGTGTGTGTGTGTGTGTGTGTGTGTGTGTGTGTGTGTGTGTGTGTGTTTGTGTGTGTGTGTGTGTGTGCGTGCGTGTGTGTGTGTGTTTGTCGTTGTTTACATGGAAACAGAAACTTTATACTCCTTGAATTAATAAAGCCCTTCCACAAACAAGGTAAAACAAGCCCTGATGTGTGATGTGCTTAATTCAGTGCACTTCACTGCTTTTTTTCCTTACAGCAACACTGTGATCCCTTCTCTGTCCCCGTATCTCTGCTGTTCTGTGGCCTTTCTTTGACATGAGTCTGTATACCCAGGGCAGAAACAACACTCACAGAGTTGCGCCGTGCAACTCCAAACCCATCGGCCAATCCACCAATTGAAAAATAATAACAAGCCACTGAAAACAAGCAATTGAGCTATCAAAGCCGTTGATGATGAAAAGTAAATATCCCTTCATTTCATTTCCATTTTTAGAGAGTGATAATCAAACAGCCCCCTTGGCAGAGAGGAGACATGTTATCTTATGGATTCTAAAGTAAAAACACTGTTGTGCACACTGTTGGTATGCAGACAACACCCTTTAAGCACCAGAAAGTGATAGTTCTTTTATGATTATTAAGGCAAACAGAAGGCTTCAGTTAATTACCAGTGGTTTTCACAAGGTGATGTTTCACTGAGCCTAGTTTTATAATGATGATCGATATTCGATCATTTTGCTGCATGTCAGTAGTGAATCAAAAGAAATTGTGAGGAAATGAGTGGCACAAAAGAAGCAGATGCAAACAAACCACAAAGAATACAAATAATGTCTTCTTCTAACTATATCAACATATTTGCTTTAGAACCTTTGAACAAGCGTATTTCCTTCTTCATCAACAGCATATACAGTATTGCATGTTTATGTAAATATTCTGTAAAACAGTGCAAATGTGGGTAAAATTAAGTATAATATGTTGGGTCTTTCTTATATTTAAACCATTTACACACACACACACACACACACACACATCATCCATCTCGTTATATGTTATATTATATAGTTCGCTCCAATGATGCTATTGAATGAATGTACATTATAGGCACAATCTTTGTTTGGCTATATGTTGATCATAGCCAAAGAAAAGTTATTGATCACCTCCCATTGTTTTTTCCAGATGCCTGTTTCACCATCCTCTGCTCTTTGCCAGCACACGGCAGCTGGCAATAACCCCCCACCCCCCACAGATGACTGGACCCCCTCCCCACCCAGCCGCTCAGACATCACTAAGCCCCACTAGCTACTCACAGCCAGTGGCTAACAGCTTCAGACAGGCGTGGGAGCGGGGATGTATCCAAGCAGGATCTGCCCTCAGAGCTGCCAGGTCAGGCAGGACAAACAGGGGCTCAGGCCAGGAAACGAGGCCCTCTGCCTCGGGGCCTACGGCCTCTTGCTAATCCCCACCCAAAACACCCCACCACCCCGTCAGAGCTTCCTGACACCTCTCGGCACCTATTTGCTACGTAGGCATGGGAATGGACCAGACACTTGTACAGTACACTTGTGTATGAATGCACACATATTTCTGTAGCTGAAGATCTTGCTGACCAGTAGAAAAGTGACCTGAGCAAACTAACTTATAACTGTAACCTTACTGTAGCTAATGCTGATTGTGTGTGTATGTGTGTGTGTACAATTTATTCAGTAATTATGGGAAACATCACATGTTATGGAACTTGGTTTGAAAACGTAGATTTCTGTTGGATAGCTATATATTTGTCACTATTTTGATGTAAGTAACATATTTTCAAAAGGTTGGAACAGTAATATGTTACCACTGTGCTGCGTACCCCCATCTTTCAATAGCATTATGTGAGGATTTTGGAAAAGAGAAGGCCAATTACTGCTCAGAAATGAAAGTTTTTGTTGTTCTTGTTTGATAAAGGAGTTCAACTGTTCAGCAGTTTTGACTTAGCCTACTTTGGAATAATTTGGATTTCATAATGTTCACATCGGTGACAGGTCTCGGTTGCCGTTAGGTCAGTTTAAGCATCTGGACTGTTTTACTAGAGCTCTTGCTATTGTTATTGGTGCAGAGAGAAATTTTGCATGTTCTCATACAAAGAAGCTGTTTCCTGATAAGCCTGTTTATGTCTTGCTCCATAACTTATTTATGCTGCGCCACATAAATGAAGCCTCCATAGAAGATGCCATTGAAATGAGCAGGCTTACTATCACAGATACAGTCGTTTTTATCTGTATTCTCATTTCAAATGGGATGGTCCATGCACTTTTCAGCCAGGATGTCGCTTCCGTTCTTTATTTTTTTCTCAATTTTTTTACTTTATTTGTTTTACTCAATGGTGCAAAATTTTGCAGGCCATGATAAACTGTGTTCATTGGCAATGTTTTTTGAAGTGTTCCAAAGCCTAGATTCCCACTACACAATTTTGACTGTTTTAATGCCTTTGCCATGTAGGCCTAAAGATCATTGCTTTCCAGCTATAGTTGGCAACCTGGTCCCTTTTGTGCCAAGGATGTGTTACATGTTTACTACATTCTCTCAGCCTTTTACTGAAATTATGCACCATATGATCAGTGATTATACAAAGCATTACACAGCCTCTCACAGTATTTATTCTCCACCACCGAAGGTTAAGGGGATTCTAGATACAGCCTGATAAAACGGGAACTGAAAACGAACCTGACATTGTGATCATTGATAAAAAACAGAAGAAAGCCAACACGATTGATATTTTCATCCCCAGCAATATCATACATAAATATTGGAAGCTGTAGATAAATTTAATAAAAGTCTTATAAAACAATTTCAGCTCAACAATGACACCTCTTTGGATCTCGAGAATTTTTTTTAATCATCTCTCAGAAAGCCAGCAGAGCTGTAAAATATGTTAATTATCAACACATTGGTAAATGGGTGGCATCTGGTTGTCCAGACATGTTTTCTTTATTCAAGTTTTTCTTCATTACATAAAGATGGAGTGATAAGTGTTTGGTCTGGCATGTAAAATTGTTGAAACAATAATACAAAAGGGATCATTTTATTTCATGTAAAAACAGGAAATTTGATCAATTACAGTTCATTTATTCAAAACCGCCACAAACTTCCAAATTATTTACTTCAGTTTAATGGTAGATTGGCACTTGATCGTCATCTCTGATGTTAGTGGCTCTGCGGGTTCTCTCCTCCTTTTTGATGAAATCCTGAGAGGTAAAGAGGGTGAGAGGAACAGACGAAGTTGCTGAGTCAACGCTTGGAATCCATTCATTCGCAAAGTGGCTCCAGGGGATGGGCGGGGATGGGGGGCATGAGAAAAAGAGGTAGAATGAAAGGGAGAGACACAGAAAGAGAGGGAGACACATGAGAGAGCGCGCAACCTTTTTCTTGCTCAAGCTCATCAAGTACGGGCCAGGGCTCCTGAAAACGCAGGGATTACCAGGGTACTGGGGCTGTGCTGGTCTGGGCCGCCTCTGCTCACTCCTGCACTGCACGCTACACTGCCCTGCTAAAACACCCTGTACATGGTTCTCACACACACACACACACACACACACTCATAAAACCAATCAGGCTTGCTTAGAAGTTGCTCATTTCTCCATTTCTCATCCCCAAAAAACTCCCTTTGCACATAAAGACAAAATAAATCTTCTCTAACAACAATATTACGTTTAAGCCTGTACATTTCCAGCCCTGTTTTAAATATCAACTGGACAAATGAACAACTGCCTTTTCTTGACACACTTCTTTCACTCTGGAACATAAACCTTTGACCCTTCAAGTCATGTTACGGACATCCTTCTGCCCCCAAGACACCAGGAAATCCCCTAGAATTCAACTCTGCAGCCAGGGAAGTGATGCATCCACAATTCTGAAGTCAAATCCTGTTAAGATAATCTCTGTAATTAAACATTTAGGAAGCGAGCAACATGAGCACAGGTTGGAAAATGTGGCATCGAGCCCACTTTGCTTGAAGCCTTATTTCAGCAAGTACCAAGTTATTCATCAATGAAAAACTGATAACTCAATATCTTTAATTCTGAGATCCAGCTTACAATAGATTAAACGCTTTTCCCTTATGGACCATACTTTCCTGTCTAGATGAGAGTACTGTCCACTTTAATAATTTGTTGTTGATGATTATGTGCCTGAGCATTTAAAGTCTCTTTATCCATAACAAATTCACAATGTCGGTCTGAAAAGGGCCTGACTTGTGGGATAGTGGAAAAGAGGAGAAAAATTGCACAGAATGGGATTTATTTTCTCCTGAAGATGACACTTTTACTTGCAGCCTATAAGCTTTGACGCCATTAAATGTAACACCATTGCACATTGACCATCTTGGAGCTAGTTTGTCTTGCATAATCATGCCATTTCTTTTACTGCATGATGAAACATAACTCAATGTAATTTCATTAAAGCGATCTGGTTCTACACTAGATATATATCAAGATAACTATATACAGATAAGTAATACAGCCGCTGTGTGAATGTGTATTTCTAACAGACACATTCTCATTCTTTGGTTCATTTTTAACTCTAGATAGGCTGTGATTGACAGAAAAAGTGTTCAGCAGTTTTACAAAGACGACAGGTTTGATAGACCTACACCTGCTGTCATGGGGTAACAGACAGAGTGCAAACCAGACAAACTACCTTAAGAAAGAACTGTATAGAAAATGGATGGTTTACATTCTTGTCAATTCAAGTTACAGAATTTTTAAAGACATATCTTTATTTTTCTCTTTCTTTCTTTCTCCCTTTCTTTTTCTCTTTCTTTCTTTCTTACTTTATCTCTTGTCATAGACATTGGACATACTTTTTCTGTTTTTTCCCCATTATGTTAAAATAATAACAACTTTCCAAACTGTTCAAATTTACATTTGAAAACTGATAAGACTAAGTTAGCAGTAAGGCAGCCGACTGGTCATTGAGAAAACAGTAAACAAAGCACTAATACTCAGAATGGCCATATGACACCTAAAAAGCTCCTGGCCCACTGGTTAGCCCTTTCTTAGCTGCTTTGTATTGGAAGGGCATTGACACCAGAGCAAACAGAGCGAAGTATACACCCAACTGTCCTGCAGAGGAGAACGGGATAAAAGTGCTGCTGTTCCAGGAGGAAAAGTGCAGTTCTTTATATCCTGACTGAGAGAAAATAAAATCACACTTAAATTACATTACTAAAGAAACTAACTGCTTGAAAATGGATAAACACAAGAAGAACATTTCTTTGATATACATCTATACCACAGACACAACTACAGATACTGTACAGTTCAGGACAGTAGATTGTAAACTAGACATGAATTCTGCAAGAAGTGCTTGTTGGTTTTACCGTCATAGGCTCTGTGTATTGAAGCATTCCTGGTAGGCTATGTGGACCAGACTGCCAGACTGGACAATGACTAACAGCTTCCCACAAAGAAAAGAGGGGCACAGCTGCCCTGTTTGTGTGCGTGTGTGTGTATGATCATGTGAGCACACATGTTAGCAGCTCACAATACACATTTCTTTTAGAACATGAATTTGACTTGTTTCATCTGTCGTTTTAATCACAGTTTTCAAGCGGCAGAGCGGAGTATCAGTGAGGTCACGGTGACATGAGTAAATCACAGACGTCAGAGTTTCGGAGCGGAGAGAAAGGAAAGAGAGGTGTGTTCAAAAAAATGAGACAAGGAGTCTCATTCAGAAGCGCGGTGACTTCTTATAATGCTGTCTTTCAACATGCACTTCTCTTTCACTTCAGCCTCTCCCAGCCTGAAACTAAATCGTGAATTTTACTTTACAAAAATGGTTTAAGGGCGTAAACTTGCCAGCATAATATTTTTGCTGTTATATCTTAAATCCAAGAGTTGTTAAGGTTCCGCATAGCACTTTTTGTCCATCTCAAAGCAGCCATTGGTGCTGGCATTGCCTGGTGGTGAGAGATGGACAGAGAGCATGCAGACACACAGCAGCCAGCCTCAGGGTTTATTACACTGAGGGGACAGAGAACCGTGATAAGACCAGGCCTTTAGACTATTAATGTAGGGTAAGGATGACTCGCTCACACACACACAAACAGGACACACAAATGCAGCATGTCAAGCCTGAATGCCCAACCTTTATCACAAAAATTCATTATAATGAAAGGTCAGAATAAAACCAGGGAGATGCACCATACTCATAGAACTACAAATAATAAAGCCAACATTACATCTATTGTTGATGTATGTTATGTATGTTATTTGGGCCCCAAATCATAAGCTTCGGCTTCCGTGGGATTTGCTATATCTGGCTATTGTGATGGATTTGTGACCTGGTGTATATTTTATGAAGATCGCAAATTGAATAAACTTGAAACTTGAATTGTTGGGTTTTATCACATTTGATTCTAATACAATAACATGATTCTTTTTGCTCTTTTATTCCTAAGAGTTACTGTATCTCTTCTAAAGTTAAAATACCCACCAAGTGGTTTATCTCATTAAGTGAAATAGGACAGGAGTTGCAAACCAGTGTTTGCAATCCAGTACCACACCCACTTACTTCCTATTGTCCTTCCCTTTGTCAGACACTAGCTTAGACAGGTGGGATCAGCATCCATTATGTTCTTTAAGACAAATGCACACAAGCTGCCACTAAACTGCTCATAAGAGACCTCACTAAGTAGATAGCCACATACAGGATACACACAGGTACCTACATCAAGTTTTGATGTCAGCTGCTGGCCTCTGTGGCCACGTTGGTGACCATTCCATGCCCCTGTTGAGTATGTGTGGAAACAATTGTTTATACACACACAGCTGTTATTGTGGTGACCCAGCTTCTGTTGAAATTTCTCAAGACAATTCAGCATGCGGTTAAGTAGCGTGTGTGTGGCTTCCGTGTGGCTGCATACACTCCCTACAAGGTCTGGGCATGCTCCTGATGAGAGGGTGGATGTTCTCCTTAGGGATCTAAGGAGGTCCATATCATTTCAGTGCCTTCCCCATGCATGAAGTGCTGACACACTCCAGCCGCATGAAGCCGAGCATTTTCATGGAACAGAAGGAAGCAAGGTCGCACTGCTCAGCTTATGGTCTAAAGATCCTGTACCTCATGGCAGTCAGGGTAGGTCTACCTCTGGCAGCACAACATTAACCACAGCGTATCCAAACTCTTACACAGTGCTCAGGGCTCATCTAAACTCATCTGTATATTTGCATGGCTGTTGTTCACTACCAGTATAATGATCCTTGTATTTCTTTCCCCCTTTTCTGTCATTGTTTCTATTTCAGATTGCAGGAGTGCAATTTGCTGCAGTTTGGATGAGAAGATGCCGAGTCTTTCGACTGTTAAAAATTTAAATTTCCTTTCAGTGTAAATGATAAAGAACTGCTGCCCCATAATAGAAATATTTCAGACTGAGAACATGGATTTATTTTTTAAAGCGATTCCAAGTTAAGACAGAAGCTGCCACTTACAATGAAGTAAATTTAATCTTGGTCAGTTGTTTCCATGAAATATCCAGTGTTACGGGAATTTCCAGTTCTATTAGTATCTGTTTTAATGGGTTCTAACTAAAATGTATAAAAATGCTTTAATCGTGAATGCTTTGGCTAAACTTCTACTAATTGTTTACTAAGAAATGAATATTTACCATTGTTATGCCTTCTCTAAGGGATGAACGTTAACACTTTACAATAAGGGTCCAAAAAGCTTTGTTTATCTTTCTTATCAGTAAAATAAGATTTTAGTTTGATTGTTGTGTGACTCAGTTCAGCGATTTATGCATTATTGCAATCAATATTGTTAAATGATTTGATGAAGTAATTATGACTGAATAAAATGAGTTTTCAGGTAAGGGGCAACAAAAAGTTTAAGTTCTGGTAAGTTAATTAGGAAGTAATGGGTAGTTACTCTTTTTGGGTTTTTACTTTACTTGGGGGGCCACAAAAAGCTTAAGTACTGGTTAGTTAATGGGGAAGTAATGGGTAGTTACTCTTTTTGGGTCGTCACTTTACTTGGGGGGCCACAAAAAGCTTAAGTACTGGTTAGTTAATGGGGCAGTAATGGGTAGTTACTCTTTTTGGGTAGTCACTTTACTTGGGGGGGCCACAAAAAGCTTTAGTACTGGTTAGTTAATAGGGAAGTAGTTGGTAGTAACTCTTTTTGGGTTTTCACTTTACTTGCTTATCAGCCTGATTAGGAGAAAGTCAGACCGTAACCACAACCGTTTGATCTGAGGTTCCGGCTGCAGCCAAGCTTTAGGTTACAACTGTATTGCATGTGTACCAATGTATTTTCATAATAAAATCTATATAAATATTCACTCACTATGGCTCAATT
>JAVQJG010100748.1:0-26975 GCA_036024015.1 Craterocephalus amniculus
ACATCCCAAAGATCATCTATTGCAGTGTTCCTCACTCCTGGTCCTGGAGAGCCGGTGTCCTGTAATTTTTCAAGGTATCACTGCTGCAACACACCTGACTCAAATCAACAGGTAATTAGCAGACATGTGCAGAGATTGTGTGGGTCTGAGTCAGGTGTGCTGCAGCAGGGACAGCATGAAAACCTGCAGGACACCGTCTCTTCAGGACCTGGAGTGAGGAACCATGATCTGTTGGATTGAGATGTGATGACTTTGGAGGCCACTGGAGTACAGAGAAGAGATTGGTCATGTTCAGGAAACCAGTTGGATTTTATCTTAGCTTTGCAAAATAAAGAGACAACGTACATGAAGGGATGGATCTGGTCAGCAGTCGTACTCAGGTATGCTGTGGTGTAATGATGCTTAGTTTGTTCTAAGGGGTTCAAAGTGTGACAAGAAAATATCCCCCACACCTTTCCATCTTTTTTTATGAACCTGCAGAAATTACAGTGAGTTTCCTGTTCTTTGCTGGCTGCAGTGGCACCTGGTGTGGTTGCTCTTGCGTGGCTGTAGCCTGTCTGCTTCAAACATGTTGCGTGTTCAGAGATGTTTTTCTGCACATCTCAGTTTATGGATGCACAATATTGGATCTTTAGCCGATGTAATGATATTTTACAACTCATTTGGCCAATAGCAGACACTGATCCAACAAACTTGGGTTATATTCTCCCAGCAGTTGTTATCTCATCAGTTAATTATATTGGTGGATCCGATATCCAGTATTTAATTTTGAAGCTGGTATCGGCTGATATCTTCGTGCATCTCTGCCTTGGCTGTGACCAGTGGCTATTTGAGTTACTGTTGCCTTTCTATCATCTCCAACCAGTCTGCCCATTCTCCTCCGACCTCTGACATCAACAAGATCTTTTGGTCCAGACAACTCCTGCTTACTGGATAATCTCTCTTCTTCCAGACCATTCTCTGTTAGAGATGGCTGTGTGTGAAAATTCCAGTCGATATGAAATACCAGCCTGTTTAAACCACATTTAAACCCACATAAAACGCATTTCTTCCCCATTCTGATGCTCAGTTTGAACTTCAGCAAACCACCTCAACCATGTCTACATGACTAACATTCCTGCCTTGTAATTGGCTGATTTTTTCATTTGTGTTGTACCCAAAAGTCAGAAAGTGTACTTGCTGCATGATATACACGGAGTATCAGCATACCATAACTTATTCATTATTTTTACTGATGCCATAAGCACTTCAGTCTCCATGAGGACTCAGTTTTTCAGTTCTGGGTTCATCTAAGAGTTTTTTCTTCCAGTTTGTCTCCAGCAAACAAACTGACAAGGCATTTTTAAGTAATACATACCCAGCGGCTACTGGGGATTTGTTCCCTTTCCAGTTGGTGAGACTTTACAGCACTCTGTCTCTAAAGATGGTACAACACAGATGGTCCATCCAGTAATTGGCCAAGACATACTGGCCTTTTAAAAGTATGTGCAGCTTCTCTGTTGATTAAATAATTTGATGTATCAGAGGGGGTTAGAAAATCTTATCAGGATGAGCTGGAATGAAACCAACCCTGACAGTAGATTTGTCGTAACATGCTCTGGTTTTTTATGTTCACTTCAAAGCTGAAGACATCCCCCACATAATATTCACTATATGTTAAACATCGGCTTATCAGTGCTGCATTTTAATGTCAGCGTGGTCAGTTTGCTGCTGCAGTGTAGGGTTCCTGCAGATAAAAAATGAAAAATGTACTTCAGGAATTGCATGAGATCCTCAGACAGCTAAACAAGCAGATGGTTTTTCAATTTTTTAATAGCTGGCTACTTTGAACAAACACAATGGGTTTTAGCTCAATCCCAGCAGCTTTAACATCCCGTGGACATTTCAGGAAGCTTAGATGAACCTCTGGTTAAAGTAGGTAGAGAAAAGATATATGACTCATATCAATTAGGATTCAATTCTTTCATTAGTATTATTCCTAATAATATCATACATGATCCTTTCTTATAAATGTGTGCATTCTTAAAACCTGTCCAGTAATGTTGGATCATCCGTATCTAGTGTGCAGGACTCATCTGTGTAAATATTTGACGGACTCTGTTTTAATTATGCATTCCCTTTTGTGCTCGCTCCCCAAATTTGAGGGATTATTTAATTAACGCCTGTGTGCCGACAAACAAGTGGCTCTCTTTGCCTTTCACTAATTGGAATGAGGAGAAGTGCCGGCGCTCAGAGGAGAAGCTTATCATGGAAAAGTGTTGAAAAGAAGGGTGTGTGGTCTGCCTTGGGCAGCTTATGGATTTCCTCCGATTTCATCAGAAAAACGATGGCTGACGCGATTCCCCCAGACAACAGGCAGCTGGCGTGTGTGGGCGAGCTTCGCTGCCCCCAAATCAGAAAGAAAGTGAAAGAATCTGGCAGTGGCTCTGCACGTCATCCCCGGCATTAGAGTTAAAACTCTACAATCTCTCAGCTCACCTGCTGTGAATCAACCGTGTGGAGCAACACAGCGCAGCAAGCGTGACATCTCTATTTTTTTCATGCAATTACACTGTACACTGTGGCAGTTCTGTGTCTTTAAATGCAGGAAATAAAATGATGATTATTATATTAAAATGGCTGATTAAATTGGGCCATTTCTGTGTTTCAGCATGCACTGACAAACCAGACAGCTAAATGTGCTTTTATGCATTCTCTTCCTCTTTACAGGTGTTTTCCTTATTTGAATGTTTTACACCCACTTTGCCTCTAGTGTTACTTTTTTGCTTTTTATTTCATCAAACCCAAAGAGATTTGACTGAAACATTCTTACTTGAAGTCTGATGTATGCTTATCTGCAGATTTGAGGCGGTGCATATGTGCCATTTTCAGTGAAAAGAATGAAAAAACTTCCTTTTTAAAAAAAGAGTTTGACAGACAAATGAAACAAGAGATATGCAGCAGGTTAAAGTGGCGTGATTCATAATTTATTGAACAGCAGTCATATTACAACTGGGAACAAATGAAGCACAGAAGACAAAAGAGCATTATTTATTATGGGAGAATCAAAGTGTAGCCTGAGGGGCGTGTAGATAAAGTAGAACAACACTCATACATTATACTGTAGCTACACAAACACGCTACATTATTGTAGCCGTCAGAGAAAAATCCCATTACGCCAGTGTTGATGATTTTCATGTTTTCACCTGAACTTGAGGATACATCTGACCTTGTGTAGTTTGATCATTACTCGGAGAGCCACGAAACCCATCTCTCTGAAAAAATGCGCATCTGTCAAAATGAAAATGAGGACGCGCCGTCTTATTTCACCCATCATTCTGACATTACGGGAGTGCGAGGTTTACAGCACAGTTAGATCATATCCAAGGAACACACCCTCGGGCGAGAAACAGGACGGCTGCAATCTATTCAATTACAACCTCCGCGCCTGCGATGCTTTAAATAATGCAGGATCTTTCCCACAGATGCCATGACGGCTGATTTCAACCTTTTGGATTCCCATGGACCCCCACAGGTTTAAAATCGAATCCTTCCTCAGCTTCTTTTAATGTGTCTTCCCTGGTCGACTATCCTCTCAGACCCCCTCATGACTCAAAAGAGAAGGCAACAAAAGCCTACGTAGGAGTGGGAACCTGAGAAATAAATTAAACCGATATTACAAGCGTAAGAAACTTCTCAACCCGCCCACTGAATATTAGATTAAAACAACCTACACTCTTAAATGAATCATTAAACTTCACCAGACCTCATCTGTTTCAATTTCATCTTGAATTATTATCCACTATCACACCAGCCCAGAAATAATGTCCCATGATTGCAAACATGTGTCAGATTCATGTAATATCCAGGGATAAATAATTCAGTTTCAGCCATTTTAAGCTTTATTCAGATTCTGTTCAGGGGAGAGGCACCGCAGCTTATTTCCCAGCAAATACAAACAGAGAGGTGACATTTAAACCCAAACCCCACAGCACCCAAATGGACCCAACAGCAGGGTAATTTGAATTTCTTGCTTAATTAGTTGACACCGAGTTCGACTCTGGCAGAAAGTTAGCGCTGATGTAAATACCATCATTAAAAGGTGGCCGAAATGTGGGCGTAATTTAGGTGGTAAAGTGAAGCGGTAGCCTACTTAAAGTTTGCAGACTTTAAGATTTAAAGTGATGAGGTTGCTCAGAAAGTAAAACTGGTTCAGTTGATCCAAAGAAAAATGACTGTGAATGTTTTGTTTGCCAAAAAATCAAAAGATGTGTTTTTATAAATACAAAATAAACTGTTTGTGGTTTTCCTCAAGGTCAAAAAGCAAATTAACCTCTAAAGATTGAACTAAAATGTGTCAGCTAATTAATTTGATGATCTCATGATTCATATTTTGTTGTGTTGCTTGATAAAAAAATCATTTTTGTGCAAACAAAAGCTAAAGTTTAAGGTTTTCACATCAGTTTATGACTGATTTGAACGTGAGCTGGATTTCAACCAAAAGCATCCACTAAGTTGAGAGTTAGGAGATTTGTTTCTGATCTTAAGCCCCCATAAAAAAGTACTGATATTAGTCTTCTGATGTGGAAAAAATCCATCTATTTTGCAGTAGCAGTGGTATCTAAGAAGCAGGTCAGAGCTGCAGAGCACATACAGAGGAAGAAAAAGATGAAGTGCGCTTCACTCACACAAATCAGCGATGAGGACCATTCCCACAGAGTCCAGCTGAGGCGTGAACTCTGCAGGAAACACTGAAATAACGTGCCTTGAATATTTGACCAGTTTATAGTACTACAATAGTACAGTTTTAGGGTATGTGGTGGTTAGTTTCCCACATTCATGTGTAAAACCTTACTACAGACTATGATGTTGTGTAAATTTAGACTTTACAGCAGTAGTTCCCAAACTACGGGTCACCTGATCGTTTCAGAGGGTTGCTAGGTAATTGTGAATAATATAAAACCCATATTTATCAAATAAATGTGTGATTTTTATGATGGCTGTCAAAAAAGTCATAAATCTAAATTCATCACCTTAATTTTTTTTAACACAATGCATAAATCCACGTTAATCCTCATTTAAAAAAACTGTTTTCATGCCTAATATTTAGACGATCCTGCAAGATGACCCATCTGATATATAATTAAAATTGCCATCACGGAAGGAAGAGTCTCAAACACCAGTTTATGTCATCTAAAGGCCCATTTGGGGTCATTGATCAAAATGTCTGGGAACCAGTGCTTTAGAGCATATTGTGAGCTGTAGAAATAATAAATCACAGCACAGGCAAAGGATAGATATAGAAATTTAATTACTGCTCTTATTTATCAAAAATTATTTCCTTCTGTTTTTATAAATAATCATATGAAATGTTAAGTGGCAAAAAGTCTTTTTAATATGGAACATATGACATGTGAGAAAAAGAAAAAAGTCTTTTCTGTGCTTGTGATACGTGTCCGGCCACAGAAAAACCAGAGACACGTGTATGGAGGGACAAGCGAAGTCATTTACAGATTCTGAGAGTGTGCTTTTACAACTTTCCAACATGTGAAAACCTGAAAATATTGATTAAGATGTCATTTGAATGTTGACAGATGTATGGTCTCAAAGTCCCTCCTGCTGGGAAATTTCTCTAAAGAGCTCAAATACAAAGTTATCATTTAAAAATGGTCGTATACTGTTATTTGAAGCATAGTAAGGTTTCTAAAAAAGAGAGAAATTTACATGATTTTTGTGACTGGTTGATGTTTTATAGCCACTGCTAGCTCACATTTGGTGGTCTGAGTTATTCAAAAATAACGAAACAAACTTTATATGTGTTTTTTTAAAATCCTTTATTTATCTGATATATACTGACAAGAAACTGACTGTTGGTGTTACATTTCTTTCTCAGTCATAATATATTCTATTAGGCAGCAGAGGCAGCACTGTGGTGGAATTCTGTCCATATTCAACACAGGATCAGACCAGCAGTGACGCTTAAGGTTTATGGAGCCAGTATGTGTTGAAATTTGACTTCTTAGGACCAGTTGGCAGCCATTATATTCTGTGATTTTACTACAATAGGACCAGTTCAACACACACTCCTAAAGTAGGGTTCAGTACTAGTTAGTGCTGTAAAATTACCAGTAAAGCATTTTTCGACTCTTTGGTGTGTGGTAGTCTGAGCTAAGTCTCATAATAGTAGTGTCATCAAGGATTATTGAGCTCTACCAATCAGAAAACTGGCAGATGCTGATAGAGATAACTGCTGTTTTTCTGGGATTTTGACCAAAATAAACCTACATAAAGTATAAAATGATGTGAAGAGAGCGGAAAATGACTCATTTCATACTATTAGATACAAGTGTGTGACATTAGCCGAAAGATTGATGTGCAGTTATCTCCATATCCTCATATTGGCATCAAAGGGAAAGAGAGAATAGTTTGTGTTTTTCTACCATGCCAGTGACCTACCTGAGCAAGTCGTTTCATTTCTATTGCAGTATCCTCTCTTCCTGGTCTCTATTTTGAGAACTTTCCAGCTCCAGTTTTGCACAATGACCCGAGGGTGGAGGAAGAAAGGAAAGAGTTTGAAATTCAGGACACATTCAGCAGCATGCAGGTTAGAAAAGTAGGTCTGTTCACCTCTGAAGATTTGGTCATATTGATTTCTCCGCTCAAACCTATAATGTGGATTCTGCTCTATTGGTTCGAGACCGATTCCTCACTTCAGGATATCAAATTAATTGGATAATTTTACACTTTTCCCATCAGAACTCTGGTCTGGATGATGACCCTCTCTCCTCAGCCATCACCCTCTGCTATATTTATCCTGTGTGTACATTCTGGATAATGGGCAGCGCGTTTATGTGAACATGGCAGCTGTCATATCCACAGGAAGCTCTCGGCGTGTGTCGGCCAGCGTGTCGAGCTCTCACCGCGTGTTTAGTGGCTTCTACTCCTACATGAACCCATCTACCATCACGTAGGAATAAAAAGCCATAAGACACAACAGCAATCTCACAGGAGGAAGGGAAAAGTGGGGAAAGAGAAAAGAACAATGCTAACAGAGGTGTCCACGCAGCCATGAAAGGAAGAGGGGGGGTTCTCTCAGCTGGATGGGAAGGAAGAGTAAAAAGTGACCCCCGGGAAGCAGGGAGAGCAGCTGGGGTGAAAGTTGATTTTAAGGACGTAGGATAGGAGGGAAGGAGGTAGAAAAGCAGTCATTCATGAGGCAGAGGCATACTGCATATTCAGAAGATCTGTGTTTGTCTTTCTCTGTGTGTGTTGTGTGTTCAGCAGATAAATTAGTAGATCCAGAGAATTCCTCTGTGTGCGAGTTATATTTGATATGCTGGAAGCAACCTGCTCTGATGAACCAAACCAAACTCCATCTGCTCTGTGACCCAACACACACACTTTCTGCAGGCGCCAGCTCATATTTTAATGTGCGCTTTAAACGAAGGCTACTCTTTCCTCAGATGATTCGCAGATAAATATCTGCTTCTTCAAACCAGACATGCCCATATTAATACCCACTCCACCGTCCATGTTCACAGCTCGCCTGCACGAGAAAACCAGTCACGCTTGCGTGCCAAAGGAGTTACAGTACAAGTGTGTGCATGCACAAGTCGGGCACGTCCAGATAAATATGCATGACTCCACCGCGGTAGGTTTCCTGCTTTGTATGCTAATGACCTCATTCAAGTTTAATAATGCAACGTAGGTGCACCGAGGGTGGGGAGGTGGAGGAGGGCTGACGCACCGATGAACGACCTCGTGAGATGAGGCATCGGCTGTGAGGTAACAGATTTAATCTTACTAATCAGACTGCAGAGTCTGTGGAGACAATAAAGGCTGTAGTTGATGTATGTGATGAGACGAACGTTTAATGATCAGTAATGATGCCGTTTAAATTAGGAGCAAGAAGAAGAGTTTTATGAATTGGAAAGACTTTTGAAATCCAAAGTGTCTGCTGTTTTAGAAGAACAATAAAAAGAGGATATATTAAAGCAGTGATTCCCAAACTGGGGTGCATCGCAAAACTCATAGCAAAACATGGACAGATCAGTGAAAGTACCAAACGATGGGGAATCAACAAGAGAGATTTCAACTACCAAAAAAAAAAAAAGACAAATAAGGAATATCTTGCCCTAAAGTACTGGGTAATAGTGGGTGATGAAGAAAAGCTGGAGAGTGTTGCATGTCTCTAAATATTAGCATCTGACATTATGAAGCTACTTGAACAGAAAGAAAAGCCTGTAGATAACTTTAGAGTTTTTATTTCCCCATCCCATGGAAAGCTCAACCCACCTGAAGGAGTTTGCAGAATCTACAGTAAAACAGCGACACAATGACAGAGGATGATAGCTCCTCCTGCCTCTGACACAGTTTTATCTACAGAGATGGAAAAACGTTTCAGACACCCTTATTCTTTTGTTTGCATTCAATTTATCTCTTGCATATATTTTACAGTATTTTGGTACAATGTTCTTGTTCTAAGTGTGCTTACAGAAAATGGATTGGATTGGATATTTCCCAAATGCATGGGGTGTCCGAAAACCTTTTTCCGACCAGTAAACTAAAGACCATTTCGTGGCACATTTCTTCGTATGTGGGAGGTGGGATCTTGCAGGGGGCTCTACGTTATTGCTGTCCATAAAAATGTTTGGGAACCACTGGATTAAAGTAAGACTGTAATGGAAAAAATGTGCATGATTTGATGTAATCTAGACAAAACTTGCTGCTCAAAGTTTTTGTGCAAAAAAGAAGAGCAAATGAGGAAATTACTGCTTGTTAGTAATAATCAGGAGCAAACCATGAAGAAGGAAATCTGTATAATAGATTCAGTAATTCTCATCTAAAGATTCTGCTCTCTATCAATGTATTGTTATCTAAGATGTGTGGTGGACTTGTGCCCTATCCTGCCTCGGATGGATGAATGGATGGATGTGTGATGAGCTCAGTAGTCAATTCATCAATTACCAAATCTCCCCAAATTGATTATTTCTTGATTAGATATGAGGCAACCCCGACTCCTTGGTGCCTTCATTTGTTCTTTTGTTCTCCCTATAATCAAAATGTCACACCCCTTATACTAAGCCATCACCTGGATGGTTTATTATTTAGAAACCTGACCGGCACATGATTAAAAGTTAATATGCTTAAAGATGGAAGGAAATTTCTAAATCTGTCTGTTAGTTTAATAAATACAGGGAATTATGATGAGTGAGGGCTTAAGTTAGTGTGCGGTTTCCTTATATCTGTTGTCTGCCTTCTGTGTTTGGTGAAACACTTGTATGTGATGGATGTCAGGGCTGCAGCTCCGCCGTCTTCAGCTCCAGCTTCGGCTTCAGCTCCTGAGGGGTCCTGCCAAAATAGAAAAACAAAAAAAAGAGCGAAATGTGAGTTATGATGTGCGATACGCTCACACAAAGCCTAAACTTGAAGAGAAAGAGCTTTATTATTACCGCATTGCAGCTGCTTATTTAATGAGACAATCTTACGGCTTCATTATTGAATTAAGGATCATTATGAGTTGCTTGGAATAACAATGTTCACCCTGGAAGGAAATTTCAGAGTGTGCACTTTGAGCTGCCAGTCTTTAAATAAATAAATAAATAAAAAGAGTCTTTAAAAAGTGCTTCTTCCTGAGAAAGTGTGGTCTTTAAGAGCTCACACTGTGATTTTTACCAGCACACTGACACTTCCAGCTTCACAACAGACATTAACCACAAACCAATTATGTGAAGCTGCAACTACTTGTTGATGACTTGTGCGGTTTACTGTGGCTAATGAAAAGTTAATAGCGAGCTCACTCAGACATTTCTGCACCTGCTACCACCTCCACTGAGGTGAAAATTGTTGGCGATGCAATATTAAAACTTTGAAGTTTAAGGCTAAAATTCCCTGTTTTCTTGTAACAGCACTTAGCGTTTCTAAAAAGGAAACTAACCATCCTCGTGAGCAAAAATAAAGTTCACCTTTTAATCTATCATAGAAAACGCTCAGGGGATTGTTTGGGATAACAGTCCGCACAATGAGCTGTGACATCTTCATTGAAAAATGATTGATTGGGCTGCCAGGGAGAGGGCTGTTTGAGAGACAGATCACTCAAACAGTCAAGCTGTAAAAGCCCAATAATATGATGAATGGTCTATTTACCCAACAGATGAGGAGAGACTTGCATAAAGATTAAACATGCAGCTTTTGGATGTGTCCTGCTCGCAGAATAGATAGAAATTTGAATAATATGTCCGTGTTTTCTGTCAGGGAGCAAGTTGGAAATGAATTTAAGTGCATGGGATTTTTTTTTGCTTGGAATGCAGCTCGGCTCATTTATCACCTCAGACTGTCTTACAGCAAGAGAAGAAGAAGAAAATGGGTTTATGGATTATGATGCATACATGTCACACCTGTGTGGATTTCCACCTAAACAAATCTCACATCCAAAGGCCACTGAAAGCTCTTAAAATCACTGATAAAAACTTTTCTCCCCCTTTGTGCAGAAAGAAAGTTAGAGCCACAAACAAAACCACCAGTTACTCTCCTTCACAAGAGGCCCTTATGGCTGCACACCCATGCATCATAAATGGACCGTTTAACTCTTACAAACTCCACCAAGTGTATCTAAAGTCATGCCACTAATCACTTAACTAAACACTGTCTCTGAGGATTGAGAGCAAGTGTTCACGGAGTGACCCAATTCTTTACACACAGCATCAATAATTGATGTGCAATAGATGCAGCAGCTTCAGATCTGATAGGGGCTTGGCTCTGATGGATATCCAGATAGGCTTTCGCGGGGGGAACAGATGTAGAGTTGTGCATCAGAGAGGGATGGGGTTGCCTGTGATCGTTTCCACCCTGCAGCGAACAAAATAGCCCTCATATATCCCTGTAATCTGCATTAGTGCCGGAGCACAAGCCAGGAGACAGCACAGAGGGGGATGAGTAATGGGGCTACTGCTGATTTGGCAGGCCTATATTACACCTCAAAAACTGAGGCATGCCCAACTGGCGAGAATATGAAATGAGCACGGCGCAAATGAGCATCACTTCTCCCCACGATCGCTGTATTTATCAGATTATATTACACCCCAAAACCTGCTTAACTTCAGCAAGTGACTGCTTTTCACAGGTAATCCTTCCACTGATGCCTGGCGTGAGTGACACTGATTGTAATTTAATTAACGTGCCATGTGTGGCATAAAGAAATATTCGCGCCTTCCTTTTGTACAAATATGACAACTCTGAGTTTCATTATACCTGCAGTCCTCTGCAATCCAGAGGGGACTATTTACACAGCCATAAACCTATTAAGATGCTTTCAGGACACCGTGCAGAATGAGAAAAAAGGGAAGTCCATGAAACCTGGCTCAGAATGCGCAAAACAAAGAGCTCGAGGCTGACCTGAAGTGATCTAAAGTGGTAGTTTCAGCCCGTTGAACACTGAACCCAGAAGGACTTAATGAGTGAAGACCAAAGGCAGCATCACTATTAAGGGAAAGCCTAATGTTTGCAAAAGCTTTAAGATGTAAGCCATGGTCTCGCTGGGATAATGGGGTCTTAAAGCAGAGGCGGCAAAGGGACAGCAACCACATCCAGGAAACACTCAGAGCGTAACTGGACAATGTTTTTAGGAGGTAGCATGTCTCTTTTAATGGCCTGTGAGCAGCTGATATCGGCTGAAGAAGATCAGGATATTTGCATTAATCTGCGATGTGAACTGGTCCAGCAGGTTACGATTTATGATGGAGAATATAAGGTCAAATAAGTCACAAAATTGGTCAAAGTAGCCGTTAAATGGTAAAGAAATATTCAAAAACAGTAAAATTCCTATCCCTAATGATGAATATGATGAAAAAGACCAGTCTCAGGTCTGTTTTACTGTAGTAATCACAGTAGTAGCAGTATAATCACACATGTGCTTATAAAGTGCAGTGTAAAGTCCGTATTGTTACCATAGCACACCACTTAAATTTTTAAGAGATTAAATGAAGCCTACAAAGAAAAGAACATGCCCTGCACTAAGGCATGAAGGAGGCCCTGCCATGCTGTGTTGCTCCTTTGTTGCCTCTGGTATCAGATGCAGCAGATTGATCAAACTAATTATGAAATCAGAGGGTTACCGAACCATTTCAGAGCAAAATTTGTCACCCTGTGTCAGAAAACAAGGTTTCAACAGGACCCTGACCCGCGGTGAGAGTCCAACTGTGCTGAGGAGTGGATGAAAACAAGAAATAAATTGAAATTGTCCGTTATAAGCTACAATAAATCCTGTTTGCAGCCCTGGAGAGGGCCGACATCTGCTATCACACAGAAACACCCTTTAAACTTGGCTGGAAGAAACATTACAAAAAACTTTTACAAAGGTTTTTCTTTGTAAACATTGCAGGCAAATGATCTCCACTCCCTAAATGTTTTGTTTGTATTTATTGTCACACACACACATACTGCGTCATGAAACTAAGCAGCCAAATTACCGAAGCCTAATACACAATTTCCATTTAACAGTTTGCCTGAATTAAAATTTAATAAAAACACTCACTGTTAGCGCACATAAGTCAGTGATGCCAAAAACTTCCTTTCTAGTTATTTTATCAAACAAAAAAGGCCTCTTGGAGACTTTTTTAATTTCTTTAGATGTTTTAAATTGTGATATTCCTACTCAGAGGCAGAATTAAATCTGACCGGGACTTGCACTACATTATTTCTGAGGACTGGCACGGTTAAACCAGCCTTCTGTGTCTGCCCAGATCTCTGTTGGCTGCGGGTTGAGCAATGACCTGACGTTGCTTTGGCATCGTCTCTTCGTATCACAACCAAAAAAAAAAGACTTGAGCCACAAGCAGGTCCTTGTCTGGCCAGCGTTTAGACATAAACACGGAGCCGTGTTGGGCTCAGCCTAAAAAAACAAGCTAAATAAATCCAAAACAAGTAAAATTAAACTCAACACCTGGTGGGAAAAGTCAGTTATTCGTGTGCCTGCAGCTTTCTGCTGCTTCTTCTGTGTCAGCCCTTACAGAAGGGAAGTAGTGAATATTTCTAATTGTGTGAGTAAATTTTGCAAGACAAATCCTGGCTGTAATCTCAGCAGCAGAAATCATTTCATCACAGTTAAACCCTAAGAAATGAGTGCATAAAATGAGAACATGTCCCCCAACACAGCGCCTGGCATTAAGCCCTTGTAATGGCTTGTAACAGGATATGCTTACTTGCTATCTGAAATTAAAGCATAGATATTACATCCCTTGAGGCCAATCAAGTGCATATTCTGCTGGGACACTAATGTACTATGAACCGAGCGTTTTGTTTGCTCAGTGCGTGCGCTTCTCTGTTTCTCTGTGGATGAATTTAGTTTAATTTCCTCTCATAATTCATGGTTTCCTGCATTAATAAACTGCGGCGTGCTCGTGTTTCTATTTACAATTAAAATATCAAATAAACAAAACACACAGCTCAAGGAAAAGAGCGTCTGCAGTGAGCTAATGTTATTTTTGCTCTGTTTTGAACGGGAATTTGATTATCGGGAGCAGACAGATTGCACGCTGCAACATATTAAATGCTGCAAAAATCTTCAGCTTCTTCATCAGATGAAAACAAACCATTTAATCAACACCAGCGGGTGGAAACAACATATGGTGGGATTAAATTTGAAAGTTGGAAAGATGTGCAGCAGCCCCGGCTATAGTATAGACTCTGTTAAGCCTTTATGGGACACAGTACGTCTTCAGACTGCTGTTGTGTGGCTTTTCATTATCCGGGCGACAAAGCAGCAAAGTGGGAATTATGAAAAAGACGAAAAAAAGACAAGAAATGAATCCAAACAATAGCAGCAGAAGTGCCACCTCAGATAATAAGCTCATAAAGATCAATAGCTGTGAGATAGCGTCCATTTAAACAGACTCTTTCATGCCTTTGATGCTTCGGTCACAAGGACCATCATTTGCGGACCTGCAGCTGCAGCACGCGAGCTTCACTGAGCTTTACACACAACATATAGCCTCTACAGGTCCCCACGTCATTAGGAAAGCAGGGCTTTCATTAGGCTATTGTTAAAGTGTGCACGTGTGAAATTCCCTCATTAGTGACCTTTATGCTCCAGCTAATAGCTCCAAGTCTCTGTTTCTCCACTGCAGAGGTAGCAGAAGATTGCTTTTTTCATTTCTCATGTCTGTACCATGAAAAGTGCTTGTGATAGCATTTTGTAAGCGAGTAGAAGATTAGCTGCAGACTCATGCGTCGTCGCCTGACCTGAAAAGTTGAAAGGTGTTGATAGCACCATTTTATTCTGCTTATATATATATATATATATATATATATATATATATATATATATACAGTGTATTTAGGTTGCACTATTTTGTAAGAAAACTGTGAGAATCTTGGGAGTAAACTGGAGTGACTGAATGGGATTTCATTCTTATGAGTGATAATGTAGGTCATTTGTGCAAAATCCCACCAAGAATTGTCTTTGCTTTTTACACATAAGTGGCTTCTAGTGGTTAAAAACCTCCCAAATGTATCACTATAGTAACCTGAACATGTGGTTGATGGAGTAAATGGTGTTACTTAGCACCTCTTTCATAATGGAGGCTGTTATAATTGGCTTTAATCAAAATGTTTAACTCTACTGTGGTGGTGTTCATTTTACTACTGCATTATGTTGGCCGGTGCACCTCAGGGAGAGTTTAAGGACATAATCTCTGATCGGTTAAAACCTGATGGATGTGATGTACATGCTGCTACAAATGTTACTTTTTGTTCCTTGTGTAACATGAGTTTTTTTTACAGATTTGATTTATTTTTCCATTAATTATCAAATTTTTTTAAATGTTATTATTTTTTTTTTTAAATTTTCTTATGTTGCATATATGTTTTGGTTACATTTAGCATATTGCCTATTTTTGATACTATGTCCTCTCAGTGTTGGGGACAAGTGCACTAATATGTGTCACATATGTGTCACATATCAAAGACTCAATATTCTGTATGGTTTGTCGGAGCAAAGTGGAGATTCACCCAGCAGCAGGTGTTTGTCAGGGGTTTAAAAAACTGGGTTAGTTGAACAGAAACATCCAAAATGTCCAAACTCCCCTTGATGACAGCTTGTCTGCCAAATGTGAAGAGAGAAAACCAACTTGAACTATTCTTCAGGTCACTTTTAAAGCTAATTTTCTTTTTTTTATATTTACAGTATATTCTTTCAGGATTCCATACAATACTGCAGAGTGTGTTTATAAAAGGCACCAAAATGAAGAAATTATTAATGATTTAAAACATGACAGCCCCCTTTGAAGCACATAACAAATTACCCTTATCTGCTCTGTCGTGCTCTTTTTCTATGTTTTCATTACTCACTGAAGAATTTCTCTCTCCCGTTGACTCAAAAGTGAGACCATTTTCATGAAGGCAATAAAACGCTCATCAGCAAAGGCCTGAAATGATTTTTTAATATGACGACATTTTAATGAGGACTGAAGGAGATGGCTGGTTTGGCTGATGGCAGCACCTCTTTATCAATGAGTGGCAGAAAAGAACTAATAATGGCTCTAAAAAAGCCTTCGACTTTCTCCTCCTCTCTTTTCATGTCTTCCTCTCAAACGCACATACACAGAGCACGATACACACAAACACGGCGCACAATATATCCCCTTTCTGCATAAGCTAAATTTAATTTAGTCCAAATTCAAGTATTAAAGAGATAAAGCGGTGGTTTCCTTCAGCGGGAGGTGTGTGCGACCACTTTTTGAGCATGCATGCAAATGTTTGGGTACCCCTGCCAAAATGACTTTTCTTGAAAACAATACAATAATGATGATAACGAGCAGCTTAAAAAAGCAAAAGGCTTCATATTACAGCTTGTAAATGCTGTAGAGTTTTCTTTTAGACTTTTTTAGTCCCTGATTTTCATGTTAAGCTTCTTTATTGACAGCGTGATGTTTGCTTCCAGGATTTGCTTTTTTAATGAAATCCATCCTCCCTTCCAGATGTGAAGCGCCTAAATGCCTCTGGCTGCAAAAGACAGCTCAACTTCATAAGGCAGCATATATATAATAGGTTGGTATGAAATGTAGAAGTTTAATAATTACTTATTACATGAAGTGGATCACAGTACATGGATGTTAACATATGTTATATAGTGATATTGTATATGATTCTGATTCTTGGCGTGACGATTATGTATCAATTCAAACTGATCTTCAGTCTTAACATTCAATCCAGAAAGAGCTGATTATTTTCATCAAAAAATGGGTCAAATTTTGTAAACCTTGCAATATTTAACATTTCTTTGTCATTTATATGTAGTTTTGAAAGTAATCAAGCAAACATTGTTTAGTCTTTTTAAAAAAATGGATACTTGGAAATTTTGACACCATTTTGAAACGTGTCTTGATGAACAAGAATCTCGATTCTGATGAAAAACGAATTTTTTGGGCACCCCTACTGAACATGTACTATTAAACATAAGTACTGTACACTATGTAGTCAGTTTTGACTGAAGTAGAAATGTGAGGAAATATAAGTGTGACTAAAGATTTACAGGCGTTAAAAACACTGTGCAGACTCAAACAATGAATCTCTTACAAAGCGACCTGTAGTTTAGCACAGAAGTGTTTCTGGTCAACTAAACACTAAAGAGATGTGATGGAGCCATAATAAGTATAGAGATGCAGAACGTTGGCATGGTGATGAACGGTGTTGATAGATGTTTTTTGAAGCTACAAAAATGTGCTTTTGACTGACTCGTGTATTTTATGTTCTGTAATAAGATTGGGTAGCAAAATAAGTCTGGAGCATGATCAGGCCACTGATGTGCTTAACAGTGTGAAAAAGGCAGGCTTTATGGATTTCTGCACTTTTTGTGTTTTACCAAATTTGGTAGAGTTTTCCTACAGATCTTTTGCAAATGTGAATGTGAAAACTTAAATCTGATTCTGATAGAAGAACCAGACTCTGTTTGCTTCAAGAGGACCAAATGGAGGAAGAGGACTACACAGCAAAGTGCATTGTGGGTAAATACAAGCAGAACATTATGGTGCGTTCGATTTGTCCTCGGAGGTCGGATTCTTCGAGTTCCGAGTTGGAAATACAACCCTAACGCTCCACGAAGTCGGAAATCCAACTGGGAAAGTCGGGGTAGTCCCACCAAGTAAAGATGGCTTCCCATCAAATCAATGGTGACTGGACCCAAAAATAAACAGATTTATGTTTAAATGGTCTTGTTTAACTGTACATAGAGTAAAAGTAATGCTTTGTAACTTCTATGCAGACAGTAAGTTTACAATATGCAGCATGTTTGAAACGCTAAATAAAAGCCTTGGATGTGATCTCTCAGCTAACACTAGAAGCTATTTGCTAACATGTTTTTGCCACTGAAAAAAGTAGAAACAGTGATTTTTGACCTCCGAGACAAATCGAACGCAGCCTTAGCATGTGTGGGATGCTCTGTGGTTCTGGACAGGAAAAATGGCTCACGGTTTAACGTGGAAGAACTGGGTAAAGTTTCTGATAAAAACATGATCAACCCGAGGTTGCCAGGATCTGATGCAGCTCTCTGTTTTCCTGTTACAGTATTAGAAGTGGAAGTTTACCTGCATTAACCAATAGATGAACAAGTTCTCTTCTTCATTTAGTGTGTGATATTGAATTTTGATATTTTTATACTTTTAATATTTGTTTTTACGTATTAAAGCACTTTGTGATGTATCATGATGCATGAAAAGGGCTATACAAAAATATTTTGATTTGATTTATTTTCTCCTCCAGTAATTCTGGCATTTACTGGAGCATGTTAGTGAAAAGATCTGATTCGTTTGATTTGTGCAGCGTAAACGCAGACTTGGTCTGGAAGAATGTGCACCCCCAAACAAAACAGAGACCCCAATCGTACCGAGTGCAGCAGACTACACTGGTGTGAACGCACCTCAATAACCACATAAAATACCTGAAAATCTTACAGTTTGGGCCCATCCATCATTCATGTTTAGTGAGCTACAAAGCTGCTTAGATGGGCTCATGGAGTTTAAGGAGGCAGAATATTCATAAAGCTGTGAAATTTGCATCACATGACCTTTCATTGATGACCTTGAACAACCCAGAGTCTTCTCAAGCCGTCTGCTACCTGAGAAAAATCGATCAGAGAGCTAAAATCTTTAAACTTGTGCATGAGCTTCTTACATTTCCTTCGCTCCTTAGATGCAGTAAAAGAGCCTCTCTGCTTACTTAACCAATAACAAATGTGTTACAGTGTCTGCACAACACCGCGCTCACACCCTCAGACTCTCCTCTCTCCGTCCTCACACCATCTCACTTTTTCATCCTGGCGCTTACGTGTTATGTCATTGATTGGAGTTTAATCTGAGGACTTAACAGTTTAGCTGCCCGAGAGGAGCTGCCAGATGCGAGCGCCGAGATTGATTGCACCGACAAAAGGTCGCATTATTGGACTGGAGAGGTTGTGATGAAACTATGGACAGAGCCAGAAAGGGTTTGGTCTTTGAACAACACAAATAATGAGAAGTCTATTTATACTGGATGAAGGGGAAAAAAAAAAGCTTCTCTGCCGCATTCGCTTATATTTGAGTTTTATAAAGCGTTTTATGTTCGGCGGATGCCCTTTGTGAAAATGACCCAAACATAAAAACTGCAATGAAGCTAAGAGATGTTGTGAATCAGATCAGAGAGTCATAAAATGTGAAAGTATGTATGTGGGTGCAAAGATGTGCTAAATTGCTGCCTGTTTGTAATGTGACTTTCACTTGAAGCCTTGAACATAATGAGTTGTCAAGCAGGAGTACAAGAGAGTGCTTTGATAGCACAGCAGCAATGATAAGCAACAAATTAATGTCAGAAAAATGTCACTTAGTGAGATATCTCTCTCCTTACATGCTGCGTGATATGTATACCGCACTGCTTTAGATTTTTTAAATAAGACCTTCCCTTTATGATCTTACTCCACAGAGTGGTCAGACTCAACTGGCTCTGTTGCCCAAGGTCAGGACGAGACTGGAGCAAACCCCTCCGGTCCCCCTCCTCGCCCACCAGACGCTAAACAAAACCCCTTCTTTGCCTCCTTCCTCTTTAACCATACAAGGTCGTCTTAAGCTGGCTACGCCTCCGCAATTAGCATGCAGCCTGTGGTGTGGCCTGTCTGGCGGCGAACGCACGAACGCCGCGCTCTGCTCTCCTAATGAGATGCCAGTCAGTGAGGATGCCCGCGGGGCTGTGAAAGCAGGAAAAAAAAGCCTCCTGGGGTGTTTGTGCACCATCTCATGGGTGGTAGAGGAAATAACTAAAGTGTGCACAGCCGGCCCGAGCAGCTAATTTTAGACGACACACACTTTTTGGTGGTGTATTTCCATTCAGACACTCCACCGTGACGGCATTGGTTTTCAACACGCCCCAGACGGTTTTACAGCCCCAGATTTATCCAGAGCTTTAGCGGAAAAGACTGGAGAGATATTTTCATTTTCACTATTTCAGATCTAAACCCAGCAGCAGCCATGAGCCTCGGATGATTATATTTTTTTTACATAGTTGTCCAGAAAGTTCAAATGATCAAACGGCAAAATAAAAAAGGTATTAAGATGTTTTGCAAACTTCTCTGCTCCTTCATTTTTTGGCAACGTGAAGCTGAAACTCAGACTCAAGCATTCACAGTTCCTCCTCTCCAAGTTCAACAACAGCTCCTTTTTTAGGACAAAACTATCAGGTATTCAGCCTTTTTTGCTTCCGATCTAGCTGCCTGCCAAATGGCTAATGAGCTGTTTAATTCACAATTATACTATCTGTGAATACCAGATGCTAATTACTTCAGTTATCAAGGGAGAAAAATGTAAATTATGATTCCATACAGGCAGAAGAAGCGATAAAATGGAAACTAAACAACGTAAAAATTCAGCCCAAATGGTGTGAACCTTTTTCTTTGGCCACTTTGTGAAAATGTATAAGTGTTTTTTTTAAATTTTAACACCTACCTATTCTTTTCACACCCTGCGGTGCTGAAATACTCCACCGCTGTTGTACCACTGGTTATGCTGGCTCTAACAGTGCATTAATAAAGCCTCTATGTGGATGTTGTGTTACATACAGCATGTACTGTTCCTCAACTCTGCATGAGGCGTTAGCCACAGAGGACATTTTCCTGCAGTGAGGGCGTTGTTGTTGCACTGCCCCACATTCTTGTGCTGCTTTCATGTGTGTATCCATTTAAAATTGAAATTTTGTGCCAAAAAAACGGAGAAAATAACAACCATCAAGGGATATTAAACTATCGTTTTGCCACTTTTTGTTCCATTAATTTACACGTAAAGAGAACATTTTATATTCCTCTTGTGTTTAACTCAGATCGTATCCTCTAAGTAGTAAAAACACCATGTTTTTGCAAAGGGGTTAGGAGAGGGATAAATCTGTCTACAAGGTAAAAAAAAGACAAATACATGGGATGAGCAGAGCGCAGCTGATCATACAGATCTTAAAGCAGCTCAAGGGGTTAATGCCAAGCAGTGACATGCCTCACAAAGCCTTGGTGCCTGCTAATGGCCCCCTGTTTGTAATGGCATCCCTATAGTGGCGCTTGACGAGCTGCCAAAAGGGGTGTTCTGTTATTGCGGAGCCAATCACCCACTAAGTATTTGCTGGCTCCTATTTCCTTCCTGCTAATGTGCGAGCCTCCCCAATGCCGCAGCTAAATCGACTCTTTACGCCTGACTTGTCACCCTGCAGCGACGCACAGAGAATCCCAAAGATGCATCATCGCGGGTCCAGGCGTGATGGTGCTGTTGCCGTGGATACGTTTATGGGCAGGGATGCGGCAGGGCGGGTTATGATGCTTTTACTGCAATCTTAAATCACGGAAAACGATGGCTTTCTGTGATTAGGATGATGAAGCTGACGTGACCTTTGCAAGGGTGTTAGCCAGTGATTGCTCACTTTAATGTGTGTTTGCAGCAGTGTGTGTGTGCGTGTGTGTGTAAACTGCTTCGATGACGATGAGATTCACTGGATCTTTAATGAAAGCAGAGGCCAGGATTGGTTGCAAAGTTTGTGAGAGCTATTTTAATGGACTCAGGAAATAGAAACAGTTATTCATTAATGATTATGAGACATTTCCATGAAGCATTTACTGGTTTCAGCTCCAGTCTGATGATTTGTAGCTGTTTCTTTGGTCTTAACAGGATTTGATAGAAGAAAAAAAATACAAGAAAACTTATTTTGTTCTTGGGAATTTGCACTTTTGCAAATCAGAGCTTTTTTTCATGAATACTAGTAAGCCAAGATTGCTGAAATGTCAATTAATGTGGGCAGTGTGTGCTACCCATCAAAGAAAGCCAAAGCTTAGTTGGTATTTAATACTTTCAACCCAAATGGAGATTCTCCAGTTTTCAAAAATGCTAATTTCCAGGAGTTTTCACTCTTGATTTAAATTTTTGATATTCACTATTAATATATAATATCAGTAGAAGTCATTTAATCTTGAATAAAGTTCAAACTAATTATAGCTTTGCAGCTGAAAATCCTTTCACTCTAAGTTATTTCAACTGTATCTCTCACTCAAAACGATGTTTCTAATTCTTTGATATTTCAGCTCATCAGAAAGTCTTACTATCAGCCATAAGAGTGTCATGTGTGGCAACAGGAGAACGTGAAGTTGGATGAAGTTGCATAAGAACAGAGAAGAGGAAGCCAAGTAGCATCTGGGGTTTGAAAATTAAAATTCAAGCGAAATGAAAGTGCTCCAACAGGAGTCAACCTTAAAAACTGAGCACCAGGTGAGGAAATCAGCAATAGAACCCAGGTGTGACATTGAGGAACCAGAATGAGGGAGCAGGAAGTAAAGTGAATAAGAAGTGAAGACAGTAAAAAAAACTCAAGATAAAAACAAGAAACAAGGAAGAACTGAAGGAATCAGACTAAAAAAGAACAGGAACAAAATGTCCCTATTTTTCATGCTTCATTGCTCCGTCTCTCTAACAACAAGGCCTAAATGACTTCTGGAGTCATCGTTGTGCAAACAAGATCTGTAAGTATGAGCATATGTGTTACTAGTGAAGAAAAAATGAAGATGACACATAGCAAAGATTGAAAAAGTTTTAGGCTTGGCTTGAAAAGCCATGAACAGGAATATCTTTTCCTACTGATGCAGGCAACATCCCCAAGTTGGGGGACCTCAGACTTTAAAAAGGTTGACCACAGATAGGCCTGGTTCAAATCTAGAAAATGTTTTATTCCTCTATAAATGTTCATTTTTTACGTATAATAGTGTTATTTAGATAGTTATATGAGAATAATCATATAATAAATAATTTAAAAGGTTAAATTGTTGCGCACACCAGCTGCTTTGTTAGGATCCCCTTTAGAATCTAACGCAATCCAATACAACAATTCTGCTTTAATCACCGGTGAAAACTTGGAAAGAATTGCAGAAATGATGAAATTTAGCTGCAAGAGCCGGAGATTTCCTCTTGTAAAAAAAAAACCCAAAAAAAAACAATTCGAGACGAAGTGTTCACATGAATTCTTAAAATGAAATCCATGACATCGAGTGAGAAGGTTGGATTATGTGAGAGGAAAGTCTGATTGTTTTCAGTGTTAACAGAGTATTCTCAGGGCTTGGAAAAAACAAATCTGGGCTTTGGGAAATTAGAAATGATGAATTACAACTAACTGAACCATGCTAATATAATTTGGGAGTGATTTAAATAGTGATGTAGAAAGATAATCAATTACACGTGACAATCTCATCTATCTTAACATAAATCCTTTGGCAAAGATGCCTATTAAACAGAATGAATCCAGATGTGTCTGTATTTTATTATGACTTGTTGCAATAGGAGGCAGAGACCTGGTAAAGTGAATGAAAAGCCTACACCCTCTTAAACCTAAATTCTAACAAAAGTTAATAAGGTTCACTGATGATTAACCGTCCTCTCAGCGTGTCTGAAGACCAGGCTACTTAGGGTAGATTTTTCCAGCCAGGTAGCAATGTCAAACCTAAGAGTGCACCTGCAGCGTAAACAGAAAGGTGCCCTGCTGATAAGAGGGCTGAAATGCAAAGCTATGAAAGTGAGTCAAATAAACCCTCAAAAGGTGCGAGTCCTCAAGAGGCCAGTGTGGGAATGAGTAATATGTGAAAGCGAGTCGCGGGCTAGAAAGCCCAGACATACTTTGCCCCCCGTTATCGGCCCTGCGCAGATGTGCCTCAGCCGTCTCCGCAGTGCTCCCATTCGCTACATCCATCACAGAAGTGCACCTTGGGAGACTGAGACGATGGTGCGAGTGCCAAAACCACCATCTGCCGTCGTTTAGAAATAGATGACAGGCCTAAACCTTGTGGGAGTCCGTCTCATTCGGTTGCCAGCGCCGCTGCAGCGGTGACGGGTCTCTCCAACCTTCCCCTTCTCCCTGAAATCGATGTGTAAGACCCCTGCCAGTCATGCCAGAGTCTGCCTCGCAGAGAGTGGATTTGGTCGGTGAAGCGCAGCCCTTTACTCTGGGGAGCGGGCAGGTGGAACAGCATGGTGGGACCAGCTGTCTCCCCACTGCTTACAGCAGCCAACATGGAGCGCTGGAGAACTCATACTTGAGGTGGATCCGACTGGAAAGCAGCTGAGACTGCTTAACTTGATTAGAGGTTTATTAACGATCTACAAATAGAGAAACTATCAATTATAACAAGCCGGAAGTATCATGGGCTGTCTAGTCCTTTTATTTCTACACATCTATTCTAATTGATGCTACATGCAAGTAATGGTTGCAGAGTCCACAACAAAAATGTGCAATTAAGCAACTTTCCCAAGGTGGAGATTAAGGAAAATTAACCCAAGTTAATGGACAATCCAGCTACTGTGCAAACGATGGATGAAGCCGCAGGAATCATAAAGCTAACCCACAGATACAACCCTCATCAGTGTGAAAAACTGCAGTGGGGGGGTGATTTCCTCCTTACCCTGGCCATCTTTAACCTCCTGTAGAGGGTTATTTCCAGTAGCTGCAAGAGCGAGCACGCTACTTTACCGAGTTCTCATAAGTGACAACTAATATAAGTTGTGAGAACTGAGACAGGAGGTTGACTTTATTAATTTCATGGGTTTGAAAATGAGCCGTGGTGATAAGGCTATCGCTCTCTTATCTGGGGATGGTGGAGGCGTAATTAAGCCGATAGCCAGCGATGATGAGGAAGTGGTATGAAAAAAAAAGGGCCTTGGGGGATATGAGGGCGGAATCTGCAGGGCTCGTTTACCAGAGGGATGATTAGATTGGCACTTAATTGCCACCTTTTTCTATTTTTAGGGATGGGAGATTTTCTTATGAGGCTCCCACCTACGCTTTTTTTCCCCTCTTTTCCGCGCGCGGTCAAGGTCATATTAGAGGATGTTCGATTGTCAGTGGCGTTGAAGTATAACGTGGTGGGTTGTGGTGAATCTACCTCCCCTGTCTGCGTGCATGTGTGGGAGACTGAGGTCAAGAGTAGAGGCGGATGTGCAAGATAGAAGCTTCATCAGTTGAACTTGAGCAAGAGCCTTGACTCTGGTAATGGTTTTGCAGCAAATAACCTGCCTCACCACTTACCAATCACTTTTTATTGATTCCTTATGCCGGTGCCTTTCTAATCCTCTGAAACATATTTCATGTCTAACACTAGGCAGCTTCAGCTGAGTTTCATTGTTCTAAGAATGGTGTGACTGGGATCTAAAACACAAAATATACTTCATCTCTTTTGGGGTTTGGGCTTGGAAAGAGCGTTGAAATTGCAGTGCTCCTCGCTTACAGCTGCTGTCTCAGTAATCAGCAGAGAGGCTGCTCAGATGAGCCGCTCAAAGACTAACAAGAGCGGCTTCAACTGACTCGTCTCATGTTTGAAATTGGTGATTGTGGAGTGTGAAACTGTGACTGAAAAGATGTCCTAACTACAATGGAAATTCACAGAGTCAGGAGGGGTTTTTAAAAGAAAAATCATCAAAGAAATAGTAACTCTGGGCTCCAACTCAGAAATCCAACCAATTGGATGGGTTTGGCCGGTGCAGCGAGGTTTGGGCATTAAAATTTCAAAACTAAATCAAAGTCTCGTGTAAAACAGCTTCCATGTCAAACGTACTGTCAGATTGAATGTTATTAGAACTATATATGCACATTTTCATGAGGAATCCACCAAAATAGGACACGTTTTCAATGAAAATATATACTAGTTTACACATAAAAGGGCAACTTTTAAAGCTACTTCTAGTTTTAGCATTTCGTCAACATTAAGCAGTTTCAAGTCACTGAAAAATCAACCTGTGGGAATTCAACTCCTTATGAAGTGATTTTTTAAAAGAAAGAATGTAGAAACCTGATTTTTTGTCTCATTGATGTGTTTTATCGTCTCTTTCCAATCTGATACTTCACTGTTTAACAGTGGTATGCATTAATACGTTTGTATTTATCAGTATTGCAGCCCTAGACCGAACAATTCAGCTAAATCAGGTTAATAATAATCAGATGGACCATTTTAGTTTGGTTATTGTCTTTAAAGAAAAAGGATAAACCTTAAATGTCACATCAATTACATTCCTATGATTCCTGCAGAGGTCGACATTCATTGACTCAAGTGAGTCTAACCTTGTTCCTGTGACACCTCTGAGCCGGCAGACAAAACAAACTACATCCCAGAGTAAGATGGCGCGTCTCAGGAGACGTAGAACACTGTATGAGTGCTGTAAACTTTGATAAGGTGACTTGAAATTACCTGGCCATGGATGCACAATGGGAAGTACAGCTCAGGACTAATGAAGACCTTTGTGTGAGACAGATGTAAGACTATTCCTTTGGCACCCCGTGACACCCATGATACAGTGTAAACATCCCAGCATGCAGAAAGGAGCCGCAAATTGGCAAAGCCTTTCCTTGTAAAGCCATAATCCTCGCTCCTCCAACAGACACGCGGGAGAATGGAGTGTTATCACCCTGGGTGACATACTCATGTGTTTTCTCCTCGCATCCTTGGGAAAAGGGGGGGGGGGGGGGGGTTATCACGCCTGCATTTCATTACATTATCCCCAACACACCGGGGCTGTCCTCCGAGCATGTGGAGGGAGACAACTTGTCAGGGTCGGGAACAAAGAAGGAGCATGTCGAGCAGCGGATTAAACTGGGCAAAGAAGTGGGGAGCTTTTCGGGGGGGGTCATGGGGGAGAAGGATGCTGCAAGAACACAGGAAACGAGGGAATAATGGGAAAGAATAGAAACAGGCGAAGGTACAACTCTTTCTTCCATGGCTGTAATGTCAGTTTCCCCTGTTTCCTTTCCTCTCTGCCTGCTGATGTAATTCCTGCTTTGCATAAACAAAATCTTCTGTGTTCTCCCTACAAAAAATGTCAGCGTTTGTCTCGTAACCCCTGAGCAGAAAATTTTTTCTGCTTTGTTGTTGGAGAGGTCACGGAAGATTTCTGAATCTGGTCAGAAGAAACTACATGTTACGTATCCAGTGAATTTGTGGTATTTAGTGAAAAAAAACAACCAAAAACTCAATTTTAACAAATTATTCAAAAATGCTGCCATTTATCTCACTTCCCAGGTTTCATCAGTGTCATTTTCATTTTAACCGCAGCCGAAGTGGACATTACCATGTGTGTGTAACACACACAGGTGACACGTCAGCCCACAATATTTCCAAAAAGCCATAAGGCGGAGACAAGCGCATGCGGCAACCCCTAGATCCCACACTTCATTACGCGTCCTGCCATCCCTGACTGGAGTAAATCGATGCAGAATAATAGCCGGCGCCCTCGCCCCCCTCCGCTGCTCCATCTTTCCCTCCTCCCCACCATCCCTCCATCCTTCCTCCCTCACAACCACCCATCCATTCATCTAGCCGCTCGCTTTCACATTCTCCTCTCTTGGCCTCTCCAGCCTAATATCCTCAGATCATCACCGTCCACCAACACCGCCGTCCTCGCACTACCCGCGCCCGCCCCCGGCGGCGGGGGGGGGAGGGGGGGGGGGGGGGGGGGGCGGGGGGGGGGGGGGCG
>JAVQJG010100765.1:0-15503 GCA_036024015.1 Craterocephalus amniculus
CCGCGTTTGGTGTGTAGGGGCCTTAAGAGATGCAGCAGCAGAGCTCGTATTTTGAATGTTAATATCGTTGACGATCAAGCTCATTTAATTGTGGTCACCAAAATCGTGATCACGATCAATATTCGATTAATTGTGCAGCCCTAAATGGGAGCGATCAGGCAATCGTTGCTCGCCCACTAAATAAGGCATTATCTGCCACAAAACACCTTCATTTTACCAATGTGTTGTTAGCAAATGCTAGTCCGATCCCTCCGTGACCTGGATGCAGCATGTTCTTCCTTTGTTGTTGTTATTCTGGGATCCTTTCAAGCCTGTCGGCCTGACCCGCAACAGAGATTACGTCACTACCATGTGCCATGGAGAAAGGGCGAATTCACTTCGTACTGTAAAACGGTCGGCTACAAACTATTTTTACAACTTGTAAAAACACAAACACGGACCATGTTGCAATCATCTTAGCAAATAGCAAACTGTCCTACAGTACGGAGTGATCTATGAGGGAATTTGCCCTTTTGCCATGGCACATGGTGGTGACATAATCACTGTCACGGGTGAGGGGAAAAGGCTTGAAGGACCCCGGAAAGACGACAACAAAGGAAGTACAGGCTGCATCCAGGTCACAGAGGGATCGGACTAGCATTTGCTAACAACACATTGGTAAAACGAAGGCGTTATCCGCAGGTGGAGGGTTGAGGAAGCTGTGGTTCCCTCTCTGGCTGGCGGATATTTTGGCCTTCCGTACTCCTTGCGCTCCCAGACCGCTCCTCATCCAACAGTGACAGACCCTCATCCGCAAACACAACAACCAACCACTGTGTGTTTGCTCCGTGCGCTGTGGTTTGTGTGAACCAACTCACACTCCTCCATTTAAATAGATGTTGGTCTCTTTAGATGTGTGGTCCACATAAGATGGACCTCAATATTTTTTAACCTCTGGCTAAGCCCTGCATACATGCGGTCCCACTGCAGACACGCTCAGTGGCTCATCTATAAAGCAGCGATATGAATCCATCATTATCAAAGCAGCAGCATTTAAAGTTGTGACTGCGGTGACAGCCTCTGCAGCTGTTCAAACCAGGTCGTAAAGACACATCCACTAAGCGGATGTGATTACTCCGGGACTATGTCATCCTATGTCTCCACCCCCAATTGTCAAAAGTCAGTTTCCCAAACTGCCCCCTACATACCAACTTGTAAATGCTCTGCCATTTTAAGCTGGGTTTGTAAATTGGTGTTGTCAGTGTTACTAACACTGACAACGCCAACACTGTCACCTCTGTAGCCTCTGGGTAGGTCCGCAGAGGCTTGACGCGGAGCTTTTCCAGACCTGACAAGCAGGTCAGGTTGTGATTACTTGTTTCCGGATATGTAACTTAATCAAATACTGCTGACAAAAGTGACATAAAACTGAATTTTTTCAGCTCAGTTCACAGTTTATATCACTCATACTGTTGCCACAATGTTGATTAAGTGCACAAAATCTACAGAGATGCCAAAGAGGACTCACGTGGGAAATTATCGCACTGTGCAGTTCATCTCTATCTACTAGCAGCACGCCATAGAAATGATCACTACATGTAATTTTTAGATGGTAAACTTTTATGTTGAATCATACTCAGCCTTTTTTATCAGCTGGTACCAGCCTTCCGCTACGTCCAGATCTGGACAAGAAATGGCACGTTTACATACATCGTCCCTTCTGTTTTATAGTCAATGCCTACATTTTTATTGTGGACTGAGACTTGTCATGCTCAGTATGTATGTAGTTTTTCGCTAATGAGGCTGGTTAAAGAAAATAATCTGTGCTTTGAAAGGCACCACAGGTCTTTAAACATCTTAGTTAATGTGAATGGTTGGCAGTTCTGTTTTTGTGACCTTGTAATGAAAGCTGTGCGTTGAAACAATGTTAGTCCAGCACCTCTGAGTGGAGATGTTGGCTTGTAGATTAAGATGCAGCCCCCAGATGGAAATGAAACATCCCCCAATGTGTGTAGAATAGCTTTCAGCCTCCTGCTACATGGTTAACTTAATCCACCTCAGGGGAAATAGGCTTATATAAACTATGAAACTATTGAGCTACTACCACTACTAAGAAGCTGCCATTGTAAGTTTGAGCTAAGTTAGAAAATGAAAACTTCTTGCAGTACTGCACCAGATGTTTGCAGCTTTTTCTCTTTATGCACAGATGAATATTTGCTTTTGCAAATCCAATAGCTTCTTTTTGGAATGTTTATGGTATATTTTTACCCAATAACTTGGCATTTCTAATGTATAAAATGGCCCTTGAATGGATGACTCATGTAAGTGAGATTTTTATTCATCTCTTTATGTTTTTGTTGAACAGGACGTGGAGGTGCCGCTTCATCTTCTACGCTACGTCTGTCTGTTCTGCGGTAAACATGGCCTCTCCCTAATGAAGGAGTGTTTTGAATGGGGCAATCCAGAGACCTTCCCTTTTCCCATTGCTCATGCCTTCATCACCATTGTCTCTAATGTAAGTTTTAATAAGTAAACAAGTCAATAAGTATCTGTCTGAAATAATGAATCTTAAATGTATTACTTTACGCAGTGGCAGCTAAAGCCACCTGACTAATATGAGATTTTATCCACTCTATGATCACTTTGGTGGGTTGTGGTTAGATGGATTGTTCTTTTTATCATATGTAATATGTAACTGTCAATGTCTGTCAGATATAGTTTGCGCAATGTGAATTATTTAATGATTTGCATCATGTTTTCTGGCCCGTTCCACAGATACGAATATGGTTGCACATTCCTGCAGTTATGCAACACATCATACCGTTCCGCACTTATGTAATACGGTGAGTTTACAGAGGTAATCATTCCCGTAATCATGAAAAAAACAATAGCACCACACTGCTGACCTTTGCAACACTGTGGCACCTGCTGGTAGTGTCCATAATAGATGCAATACGCCCCATGCATCTATTATGTATGAGGATAATAGCACTACAGTTAGTAGTACTACAGTATAGTTAGTTTGTTATTTTTTTGATGCTTTCAGGAAACATAATCGGCACTACAAATACAGCATGTAAGCTATTGGTCTGATCTCTGACTCTGGTAATAAAGTCTTTTGAACCTTTTGACCTTAACCACCTTTTTGAATATATTATTGTATTTCCTGTTATTTTTTTCTTTTTAACTACACCTGCACTGTGCAAAGTCACTTATGACAGATGTGCATTTTTAAAAATCGGCAGAGTTAAAAATTCTATCTCTACTTGGCCCAGCGTAACCCTGCGGAACTCCAGCAACTCCAGTGAAACTCGAGGCAAAGCGGAGGAAGCCTCGGGGTTGCTAAGCCGGTATCAGAACTCCTATGGAAAAGGCCACACAATCCAAGAATGGCCCAGTCAAGATCCAGATTATCTGTCATTAACTGTGTTTACATATGCAAATATTTCTTCTATCTGACTGAAATCAATATGAGCAGCGATTCTTGTTGACATGTTTACATGGACGTGAGATAAAGATATTTTATCATGTCTTAGTTGCAAATCTCCCTCTGTTGGTTATTGGTAAACTTATTTTCCTCTTTGACAGTGGGATAAATATCAGATTTTTGCCTGCAGGTATCTGTGTAAGCTTTCGGACCAGGAGCTGCGACAGAGTGCTGCACGCAACATGGCTGACCTGATGTGGAGCACGGTGAAGGAACCACTTGACAGTGCACTGTGCTTCGACAAGGAGAGCCTGGACCTGGCCTTCAAATACTTCATGTCGCCCACTCTAACCATGCGGTTGGCTGGACTCAGCCAAATCACAGTCAGTCACACTGAAAACAAATTAAACTCAACTGAAAACTCCCTTTTTAGCTAGATCAATTCTGTAGTGGCCAATTTACACCGGGTCTGTCAGCAATGCGTTCCATCTCCGGAGCTGATCGCGTCTGTTATAATCAATAGTTATAATCAATAGTGTCAATAGTGTAAGCAACTTGACTCTCCGATAAAGATGCAGTGCAGGTGTATTTTTGGCAGATTTTTGACTTCAAGACCGTGTCATTCCAGGATAGAGCCAGACAGGAAGTCAAACACGGAACCAGTGTAAAACATTTGGTATATTTCAATTTAAAATCCCCTCTCCGATGGTTGAGGGGGAACCCAGCAACTTCTCCTAACTCTTCTATCCCTTCTGTCTTCTCCAAACGACCACAGAACAATCCTCGGAGTGACTTTTATTTCTTTCTGCAGCAGCATCTTTATCCAGAGTCGTTATGTAAACTGATGAAATCATGTGTACTCACTAATCTCTCCTTCTACTTCCTGAACTCGGACTGTTAAGGCCCGTTCATGCTCGACGCAGATGACGGATACGCAGACGCATGGAAAGTTTCATCCGTCTCCTGCATCAATTACCATTGGAAACCGCGGTGGCAGTGTTGAGCACAGTTGAGGAGAAACAAACCAGAGAAGAAGAAGAAGATAAATGGGAAGAGAAAAACCGCAGAAGAAGAAGACAGGAACAAAAACATAGAAGTTGCACAAGCTTTTGAAATAAGGCTCTACAAGTGTTTAGGGCGTGTTGGTGGTTAGAAACAACTTTACAGCAGCGCGTTAGTGCTGCCAACTGGTGTCTGAAACTAACGTAGAACTGCAGATTTAACAATAAACTCAGCACTGCTTGCGGAGGTCAGTCTTAGCAACACAAAAGATGCATGGAAGTGTGAAGACAGCGACGCATGAAAACGTTTGGAACGGACGTCCACATTTACGTCCGTCAGGGAGCATAAATGGACCTTTACCCGCTCTACAGTCGCGGGCGCTCTGCATCTGATACGTGCCCGCCCGGTGTAAATTGGCCTTAATATTGAGCCAAGAAGGAATCCATTAATTGACTGAATGGAGAAGATAAGTGTAGCTAGCATAGAGTTTTAGTTCAAGCTATATTTATGAAGAGGTTGGGCAGGAATTTCTTTTGAATAAAGATGTTTTTAATTTTATTATGGAATGATGATGATGGAATGCATTAATGGACTCTGATGTGTAATTTTGTCCGATTTTAACCTTTTACTAATTTGTCACCGATTGATGTCATTTCCAACAATAATTCTAAAATAGCACAAAATAAATAAAAATTTGATACATGGAAAACTGCCATTATTGCAATTAACCATCATAAAGTGCATCTAACCAGCCAGTAAAACAACTAATGGAAATTATAGAGTGCAGGTTTTAGCGCAATATGCATACGGTTACAGTTTACACACTGAGAATACTGTTCTATGTGTTACATCTTAGCCCATCTCTATATTTCTTCAGAATCAGCTCCACACCTTCAATGATGTGTGCAACAATGAGTCACTTGTGTCGGATACTGAAACGTAAGTAAATAAGGTCCTGTTACCTCGTGTTACTTCATTGAACATCTCATTGAAAGAGTGTTTTTTCCTTTCAGCTCCATAGCAAAAGAATTAGCTGACTGGCTCATCAAAAACAACATAGTGGAGCATATATTTGGACCGAATTTGCACATTGAGGTGAGAACTTTGTGACCAGAGAGTTAATTTGTCCCTCTTGTTCTGCTGTAATTGAACATAATGGGTGAAGGTGTAAGATGGATTTTCTCCTAATGGTACATGTGTATGCTTATTTTCTAGATCATCAAGCAGTGCCAAGTGATCCTGAACTTCTTAGCTGCGGAGGGCCGACTTAGCACACAGCATGTAGATTGTATCTGGGCTGCAGCTCAGGTAAAGTGGGGGCACTTAACATCTGACTGCTTATAGCTTTGTTTCACTTTAATTGACTTTTGTTTCACTCTATAAAACCACTTGAAATATCCTGAAGAATATGATCTTCCTTCTATCAGAGCGTTGACTATAGATGAAAGTAGTAGTGCTGATGGGCTTTTTAAAAATGTAAATACTCAACTTAGTATATATAATTTCTGCTTCAAAGATACAGTAACCTTTCGCTCTTTTTATTGTTTGTTTTTAGTTAAAGCACTGCAGCCGCTACATCCATGACCTTTTCCCGTCGCTCATTAAAAACCTGGACCCAGGGCCTCTCCGTCACGTTCTAAACCTGGTTTCTGGCTTGCATCCAAGTGCACATACAGAGCAGGTTGTTTTACAGATTCACACTGTCAAAAAAAAACCCCCTCAAATCCCACACTGTTCACAGTGACATTCTTGTCATTATACAGTTTTTAATGGCCTTTCTCCCTGGCATCAAAACACTGATGTTTCCCTCTTCTTCAGACATTATACCTGGCTTCCATGCTAATTAAGGCTCTGTGGAACAACGCCCTTGCTGCAAAGGCTCAGCTATCCAAACAGAGTTCCTTTGCCTCCCTGCTGAAAACCAACGTCCCATTGGGGAACAAGAAAGGTCAGCCCCAATTCTTTTCTCTATTAAGCCTGCAGAAACAGTTGGATGGTTCAAAGTCTTAAATATTGCTTGGTTTTAGGTTCAACAGCTGCCAGTCCAGACAGCAGTGACAACAGTGACACTCAGCACAGCGGAGGCAGTGACATGGAGATGGAAGATCAGATGATGGTCACTGGTAGCAAGAGAAGCCAGCAGAGGCTGTCAGATACAGAGGTAGACTCATAAACGCCTAAGATTATAATGATAATTCATTTTTTTTTAAAAAGCAACTTTCAGACCATTCAAGGACACTGTACAGTAAAAACAAGCACAGAAATAGCTAGAAACAAGGAATGAAAAAAAAATACAAGCATGAAAATTTGCTAAACTGTAATGACAGAGTGTAACAAGAGTATAGACCCCTTCCTGGCCTACGTTACGTGATCAACTGGAGGCAAAACAAAATGAGGCTTGAAGCGACACCTGTTACCGTTGCCTTAGAAAATGTCATCTTGTTGCGTTTTTGGGTCCCAAAACCGCAAAAGTAAAAATACAGACTTGAAGTTTTATTGCATACTAGCCACTACCAGACAGGAAAATCATAGATGGCTTTGGTTAAATGCGATTAGACTAAAGGATTGGACTGAGAACATCAAGAACGCTCGTGTTTGCAGCGCACACTTAATATCAGGTAAGATTTATATGTAATTCATCATCAGTTTCATCCTGGATATCTTTATGTGCTAGACTACTTTGTTTTTTTTAATGTCAATGAATTGGTAAATTGGAGCCTGTCTCTTTAAGAGCGGCGCCAGCGAGGCCAGTGAGTGTGACATAGTCAATGTGGCAGACTCACTCAAATGGAGGAGGACAATAGTATGTGTCTGCAGCCCCGGAGACCGCAGGTTCAGACCCGCAGGTTCAGACCTGCAGGTTCAGACCCGCAAGTTTAGACCCTTTTCCGTAACTGCGCCCTCTACTGGACAACGGTAAAACTGTACCCGCAGGTTTAGACCTGCAGGATCTTTTCTGCAATACTGCCATCATAATTGCTTTTCCAAACCAGCTGGTTGTCCTTAGTTGCCCCTTTCCCCATAATATCGCTTTTAACTGTAATAACTGTTTTAAAGGCTTAAATATTAATTAATAAGGATTAAATAGTAGTGTAGTACTGTCTGTTCCATCCAAACAATTCTTCATGCACACAGGATTAAATACATGTATTATTGTATACATACGTGTTTCAGAATACTAACATAATAACATACATATATGTGTGTGGGTACATTAGGAGATGTGAGGAGATGCAGTACACATACACTGAATCTCCTCATTGCTTTTGTTCAGCATTTAAGCTGAACAACAGCAATGAGACAGGTGAAGATAGAGTGTAGCCTACCTATTCATGTCATAATTCAAATTCAGACCATTTTTAATAAAAGGCTCAACTATTGTAGTAAATACATTTATGCATCACTCCCAAAACATTCTTCTTCTTCTTAAGAAAGATGAGATCTATCAAGCTTGCACTGAAATTTTGTCTATCTTTTTATAAAAGTTTTATTGAATCAGCGTTATCCTTTTGTATTATCGCTTGGTTTGGTAGTTAAAATCTGGCCAACAAGAACCGTTTGGGTCGCTTAGTGAAAGCTGCAAGTAAAGTCTACGGGTGTCAGCAGGAGGGCCTTCAGGTCAGATCTTCAGTAAGCATGTCTTCAGGAATGATCACTCTGTGTTGTGTTGCTCAAATCATCCTCTCCAGGTTGAGTTTGATGTGCTTACTTCGGGCCTGTGTATGATTGTGCTATGGCTGCAAAATCAATTACCCCTCGGGGTCAATAAATGGAATCTGAATCGGAAGAACATCTAAAGTTCCATGTAGAGTTCGTCATGAGGTACTTGCTGGGAAAAATGTTTTACTTCCTTTGTAACATCAAGACTCTAATAAATTTAACATGACTTCAGTCACATTTTTCCTTTTGTTCTGGGACAAAGACGCACAAACAAACTGTCTGAAATGTTTTTATTTCAGACCTTGTTCATTCAGGTAGATCTGCAGAAAAAGACAGAAAATATATTTATTACAAAGCTGAAAACAGAAAAACTTTGCATTTACATCTATTAGGACTGCAAAAGGGACAGTGGAAGTTTGTGCAGCAGTTCCTGCATTTATCCAATATGGGTAAATTGTCTCCCTACTGGATTGTTATATGCAACTTAGAGAGAGTAGTCTACCCAGTGATGAGTTACTATTTTACCACCATAAAACCTCTAAATAATTGTAATACAGTGATATAAACAAAATTAGTACACTAATAAAACACACATATATACTGTGAATAATAAAGGGTGAGGTACATTGTCATAATAATATCATGTAAAATTCACGTGGCTTTGAATAAACTATAACTGCTAATATATTTCTGCAACAACTGTCTTTTACAAAAAGTAGTCCAATTCGAATTGAAAACACACACACCACTGATGTAATTTTTAATTAATGTTTTGAAACATCATGATGCTTCAAAACTAAATGTGTGAGTCGAACTATTAGCTTAATTTATTGCAAACAGTTAGTTAAGCTGACTATCAACCAACAAAGTGGGACGTAGTTTTCTGCCTGTCTCAGTAAAACGTACCAAGAAAAACATTGTAAACTTTAAGTAAAACTATATTTAATTTTCTCATGAAAGACAAGAGCAGTTTGGCAGTATTAAACATATAATGTGGTTCACGATGTTGATTAATACTTAAACTCTGGTCGCCGTCCATTTTTGTTTGGTTTATGAGGAAATGGCAAAAGGAAATAGAGGGCGCTGTCGTAGAAAAAGAAGGGGTCTAAATCTGCGGGTCTAAACCTGCTGGTCTAAACCTGCTGGTCTAAACCTGCGGTCTCCGGGGCTGCAGACAAACCCTTCTCGAGGAGGAGGGAAAGAGAAGTCGCACCTGTTTAAGAGAAAAATGACAGAGATGACAGCTACCGACAAGCCTGTACTTGTTGATATAACGGGAGCCCGAAGTATAGTTTGTAAATATTTCTGTTTCAAACTGTACAATAAAGGCAAGCCACTGAACCCCGAAGCACCGTAGTGCAAGCACTGCTAAAGTGTGTACAGCAAAAACAGGCCACAAGTAGAACTTTTCCAAACATCTGAAGCACAACCACACGGACTTGTTCCGTGAATTTAATCAAGAACAGCAGGTAAAAATGTTGTTCACTGCACTGTTATGTATTTTAAGTAATTAAAAAATAATAAAGAGTACAAACCTTCTCCCTGCCCAGTAGTAAAGCTAGCTGACACACACATACAGAGCTGAAGCATGACCATCCTTAATAAATGCATCTAAAAATATACTTCAGAAAGTTATTCTTAAAATTTTTAAGCATTATATAATTTAAATATATTTTAACATTTAAAATTATAAATTCCATTAGCTGACAGCTTGTTTGTTTTTAATACAGATTAGATATCCATTTTATTTTTCTTTATCTCCATATAATGTTTCATGTAGGTTTGGAGCCTGTAGAGAAATCCAAACCAACTGAACTGGTTTTGAAAAAATAATGTCTGAAGACTGTTAAAAGGGTTGAACTTCTACATGTATTTTTATATTAACACAAAAAGAAAATAAAAATGGCAGACCAAAAATAACAAATCATTTTGTGGAGTTTTAAGGGTTAAACTTTTCTGTTCAGTCATTTTTTCTTTTTCCATATTTAAGTCATGTGTTGTTTTCTAAGGAGTCTATGCAGGGCAGCTCTGATGAGACAGCTAACAGTGCGGAAGAGGGCAGCAGTGGACCAGGCAGCAGCAGCGGCCGCAGTGAAGCCTCCAGTAATGAAGCTGCCTCTAGCCGGGCAAGCCAATCAGCTGGCAGCCCTGGTAGTGAGGTGCACTCTGATGACATGGCAGACAGTGAGGCTTTAAAAGAGGAGGAGGAAGAGGATGATGAAGAAGAAGATGACGATGGTGACGAGGATGATGATGAGGAAGAAGACGAAGGGAACCGTTCAGGAGCTGAAGGCAGTCAACAGAAAGTGGCCAGAGAGCAAAGTGAGTCTAGGAATAGGATGGCAGGAGAGACTGTTGGTGAAGAAACAAACCATGGCGCGGTTCACGTTGGGTCAGGAGGAGGGGCCAAATCCAACGTCCTTCCCTTCAGTCCAGAGACAACTACTGTCATGGTAACGGCAGTATCAGCATCTTTAGATAGCCACATGAGGATGCTGGATGCTTGCTCTGCATCATCATCTGTTCGACCAGAGGGTACAGAGCTCCACCAACAGTCAGCAGACATCAGCTCCCCACAGATGGTCCAGGGGAGTCAGGAGCCCCCCTGTATACCAAGACCTGGAAACTTCCTTGGAGAAGCCATAGGTGGCGAACTCTTCAGCTGTCGCAGATTCATCGCCCCCCAGCATCACCACCATCATCACCATCACGAAGGGTAGTTCTGTAATCATCATGTTGCCTGTTGTACTCCAGCACTTTGTTGTTGGCACATTTTCAGATATTTTATTAAATTTCTTCTTTTTTGCTTCACACACATTTTCTCCCTCAGTCCGATGGTGGAGGACATGTTGAGTGCTGATGATGTTAGCTGCAGCAGCTCCCAGGTCAGTGCCAAGTCGGAGAAGAACATGGCGGACTTTGACGGGGAAGAATCATGTTGTGAGGAAGAGCTGGTTCAGATCAACTCCCATGATGAGCTTAGTTCCCATCTTCAGCAGCACCTACCCAACCTGGCCTCCATCTATCATGAGCACCTGGTACAAGGTGAGCTATGTTCTGGAGCTTTGAAAGTTTGTAGATCTTTATCATTATACTAGAATTTGGATTTTCAGTTCCTCATGCGGTCCCCCCTCCCTATGCCATGGTATACCAATTGTTTTTCAGATGAGGTACTCTGCACATTGCTGCCTCATCCAGATTACAGTATGCTCCAAACTTAAACACTACATTTGTTCTTCCTCGAACAAAATCTTCATTTCCCCAGATTGGGGCAAATTGGGACAGGCAGATTGATTCCCTTTGGGAATTTTTTTACTAGGGGATTTGTGGTTTTAGTATTAGTGTCAGAGATAATTATTAAAACAATGGAATGTTTAAGGAATTTGTTTGCAATTCTGTCCGCTGTGGGAGATCTTTAGTCCCGGTACATAAATTAATGGACTTAAGTTGTGTACCCCAATAATAACAGAGCAGTAGGACATTTCAGTCTCCTTCCTTGTAAGGTACATATAGTAGGAATAAGGCAATTCTTAAACTGCCATTTACCCATATAGATTTAATATTTAATTTCTTTAATCCACTAAACCAATTGGCAGGGGGGGAGTGGAATATTTTGGTAACTTACCGCAGCTAGAAGCAATGACTATGTGAATGGTCTGTATTTCTGCAGGTCCAGCTGTCCATAAACATCAATACTCCAGCCATGTTATGACCGACATCAACCTAGATAATGTTTGTAAGAAGGGGAACACACTGCTTTGGGACCTTGTCCAGGATGAAGATGCGGTACAGTTTCAGTCTCAATGTCTTTTGTTTACTAGTTTAAGTGTCATTCATTCATTCATTTTCTGTACCGCTTAATCCAACTGGGTCCCAGCTATTTTCAGGCGTGAGGCGGCGTACACCCTGACAGGTCGCCAGCCTGTTGCAGGGCCATATATAGAGGGACAGACAACCACTCACACACACACTCACTCCTAGGGAGAATTTAGAGTGTCCAACCTCACATGCATGTCTTTGGACAGTGGGAGGAAGCCGGAGAACCCTGTTAAAACCCACGCATACACAGAGAGAACATGCAAACTCCACACAGAAAGGCCACTGTTTCAAACCCCCCCCCCTCAGCCCGAGCCAGCTCGAACCAGGGACCTTCTTGCTGTGAGGCAGCGGTACTAACCACCACACCATCGTGCAGACCTTAGTTTAAGTGTTCATACAGTTAAAAGATTATGGTTTCTTGACATGCATATGAATTCAGAGTGGATAACTTGTAGAATTGTTATTGTAACATTGTTTAATAGAGCTTCAAACAGATACATTTTCTACTTCCCTGTGCGTCTCGCACATATTTCACATCTTTAATATCAACGTTTTCTTTATTCTTTATTCCCTTTAATGATGAATAAGGGTTGATAACGTATGGAGTCAGCTGGAAGTGAACGTGTCCAAATCAGAGCATGAAATAGAAGGAGATACAGAATTTAATCATCTTACTAAGAATTTCAGTCTCAATCTGTGTGATTTCATTTTCAATTTGTTTTAGATTCACCTGTCTGAAGGATTGATCAATGAAGCCGAGAAGCTGCTGTGTTCGCTGGTCTGTTGGTTCACTGACCGACAGATCAGAATGCGCTTCATCGAAGGTTGCCTTGAGAACTTGGCCCATCATCGGTAGGAGCAACTGATTCTGCCACACTTTTTTTTTCTTTTTTTTTATAACCATAAACTTTCTCTAGCAAGAGCATTTTCAGTTGATGTTCATTTTCAAGGTTGATCATATTTAAAACGACACTACATAAATTTCCAACCTTAAAACAATGCTTCTACGTTGTGTGGTTGCCACATTGACAACCACTTTGCTAATTGCTGGAGCTTCTGTTCTTTAGGGTCAGAGCAAGAGGTGAGATAATTGTCAACATTGGATCGATTCTTACTTACCCGAGAGAGCTCTGGGAAGTGACAGGGTGCAAGCAGGATACTGAATTCAATAGGAGGTGTCTCATTGTGAAAATCTGCCAAAGTTTTTTAATGTTGCTTCCATGGCTTTAAAGAAAAGTCACCACAGGATAAGTCTTTTATCGGAGTAGTTAATGTTTCACCAGCAGCATAAAGAGTAAAAAAAAATCATAGTGGTATAAACAACGGCTGGAGTCTTCATACCATGACCCTTTCCCCATGGCATTGAATCTTGGAATATTTATATCGAGTTGAGAAACAGACTTTTCAAAATGAAATAATTCATGAAAATGTTTGATGGGTTGAGGTGGTGAAAAACTTAGCTGCTGTGTCCACTCAGTCCTGAAGAGCCTTTGGCTTAAGTGCATGTAACAGAAAACCATCTGATTCTTTAAACCAAGAATGCTCAGACAGGTGTGACACAGAATATCCTTATGTTATTGTTCATGGTATCAGGAAGTTGTTAACATTATCCATCTTCTGTTTTAAACCTTGTTTGGTCCTTTGGTCCTGGAAAATTGTGAATCTACTTTTCTTCCTTTTAGGTCAGTTGTGATTTCCTTACGTCTACTACCGAAGCTTTTTGGCACTTTTCAACAGTTTGGCTCCAGCTATGACACTCACTGGATAACCATGTAAGTAAATCTGCCTCCTTTCTATCCACTAAATATGTATGTGTGTAAGATGTTGCACTGCATATCAAAACTGGGACTGTGTGGCTATGTAGCATGCACTGTTAACGCTGCGAAGAATGAATGAAATGATAAGCAAATTTTGAGAGGCTGGTATCTAATCAGAAGAGCTTTAAAAACTTTTCTCTGACTGACTGGAAGCCAGTGTAAAGTCTTTAAAACTGGTATAGACTTTTTAGGAAGTCCTGTTACAAGGCCTTACAGTTAGGCCTGTAACGATACTCCCAACTCAAGAATCGATTCGTATCACGATTTTTGGCCCACGATTCGATACACAAAGCGATTTTTTTTTTTTTTATTTGAAAGATGATTTATTTAAATAACAACGCACAAATTTGTATATTCAGATTTTATCCACGTAGATCTTGGTTTAGCTATGCTGCTAACCACAAGCGCCTCGTTTCATCTGACAACTTATGGCAGTGTCCCATGATTTTAAATAATACTCCATGTGTTTCTTGCTGTCTGACTGGCAGGTACAGCCAAAAAACACGACTATAAGTTACCATTTTCAATTAAGACATTTGATTTACTGCAGTGTCCGTTTGTTTATTTTGCTGAGTGCATCAAAAGATGGGGACGTCGGGATGTTTTCAGTGGTGCCACTGGGTGCAACACCCTAAAATAAACCAAAGGATCCTAGACTAAAGGGTCCGCCTGCTGTTTTCTGATTGGCCCGGGGCTTGTTCGACCCAGAGAAAGCTGTTGATTGATTGGTCCTGTGGATGGGTGTGCTGGAATATTTCCCAGCTTGCTTTGGGGTTCCGCTGGTACTGTCCTTGCTGCACCATGAGTTAAGTGTGTATGTGATCTCATCAGGACCCCCCTCCATAATGTACCATCTTGAGCATATCATCTATAACTCTATTTCTACAGAGTCGTTATGGTGAGTTTGGAAATTCCAAAATAGCTTGTGAAATTTTAATGAAGGGCCTTACTGATGTGGATGCAACTCTAATGGTATATGAACAGAGTTTGGAGTGTCTCGCAATACTATCTTCTGGCAACGCGAGACAGAATTGAGCCTTGAGTATCGCGATTTCGATATTTTTACAGGTATCGTTACGGCCTTAATTACAGTAATCCAGTGTACTGGAGATGAAGAGACTAAACTTTTTATTCTGCTGATGTTTCTGAAAAGGTAAAAAGCTGTCTTAGTGACGGCTCTGAAGTGGCTGCTGAAAGTCAGATCTGAGTCTATCAGTACACCAAGGTTGTGAACCTGCTCAGTGCTTTTAAGAGACTGAGTCTCCAGGTGTTTACTGATGCTTACCACATTCTCTTTGCTACCACACAGATAATCTCAGTTTTATCTTCATTGAGTAGTAGGATTCTCTCTCATCCAGATGTGAATTTGCTCCAGACACTAACAAATTGAGTCAATCGGGCTGCAGTTGCCTGGTGATAAGGACTCATAAAGTTGGGTATCATCTGGATAACTTAGATAATTAATCTTAAAATTCTGGGATATTTGAGCTAAAGGGAGCATATACAATTTGAACAGAAGGGGTCCAAGGACTGACCCTTGGGAGACTCCACAAGTCATGGCCACTCGCTCAGATTCATAGCTGCAGATCGTAACAAAGTAACAACGTAATGACCGTGCCAGAAAGCCCAACCCAGTTTTCCAGCCTGTGCAACAGGACTCCGTGATCTTCAGTATCAAAGGCAGCACTGAGATCCAGCAGAACCAGGACTGAAACTTGACCAGAATCAGTGTTTAACCGGATGTCATTTAACACTTTGACCAGAGCTGTTTCAGTGCTGTGATGGTGTCGGAAGCCTGA
>JAVQJG010100793.1:0-11000 GCA_036024015.1 Craterocephalus amniculus
ATTTCCTCATTCAGTCCATTCCATAGTTTGACTCCATAAACTGAGGGACACTTTTGTTTCATCGTTGTACGTGCAAATTTAGTCTGAAAATCAAGCATACTTCTATGGCGAGCAGCTTGTGTTACAGAACTAAATAAAATCTGAATATATTCTGGCAGACATCTTTGCTTCGCTTTCCACATAATGAGCACAATTTAAGGTCCACAAGATGATTAAATTTCAACAGTCTACTCAAAACAAATAATTTATTGCTGTGCTCTCTATAACCTCTTTTGTTGATAATTCTAATGGCTCTCTTTTGTAACAAGAACAAAGGCTTTGTTGAACTGCTATATGTGTTTCCCCAGACTTCAGAGCAGTAACTCAGGTATGGGAGAATCATGGTGCAATACAGCATCCGCAACACATCAAATCACTTACTTTGGATAAAATACCCATACTTTTGCTAACTTTTCTTTTGATGTAATCTACATGGGCTTTCCAGTTTAATTTTTCGGCCAATATTACACCTAGAAACTTTACTACCTTGACTCTTTCAATAGAAACTCCACCTATGGTTATTTTCACATCATTATTCTTCTTCAAGTTTCCAAAAATCATATAGTTTGTTTTTTCCCAATTTAAGGACAACCTATTTTCCATGAACCAATTTCTTACTTTTATCATTTCTTTGCCTATTATTTCACCACATATGTGGTGTTAGGGGAAAAAATTTAAGCGTACAGATTTATGCTATAAAAAAGGCAAAAATTTGTTTCATTTCATTAAATTAATTTCATCTTATTCAGGACAGCGTATGCAAATTTAAAATGTAACTAATATTTGTCAGTTAAAAAATGATTTTCCCTGTGAATGTATTTACATCCTACTTGTATATTTTTCTAACGTGAGGTCATATTTGATGAACGACAGTTGCTTCACACATTTTTAATTTCAAACATTCCTAATAGGACCAAGTTTAGCATTTATAACAAGCTCTTGTCTTATGCCCGTAAAAGAGGATAATTTTTTACAGCACATAAAATGTCTGAAGTGGCATTGTACCACAAAACCAGATTGTCTTGACTCACCATTCCAAAAGCTAGCAATTGTCTTATTTTAAGGTCTGTACACCCCAACAAGAAGCAAGAGGTCCATGTAAGCACATAAGCATACAGCTGCCTTGTTTCACTCTCCATCCAATTGTTGCTAACAGCCTTATTCCTGCCATGTTGGTCCATTCAAGCAAGATTTTCTTAAGTGATAGTGACGAATCGCTTTGATTTCTTGTGAATGTGACACCATAGTAAGAGGCAACAAGGAGTCATTTTGATAGTGTTCTCTGTCGGTATCAGGTGTTATAGGGGCTTAATGTCCATGACATGTCACATTTCTACATCTGAAGAGATCTCTTTGAGCATCTACAGTATGTCATATGTGATCCACAGAGCAACCCATAGCTTGTTAACAATGCATGCAACAGCTAGTATTTTCTGCCAGGTCGAATTTGACCCAGAACACCACAAATATCACTAAGGAGCAACAAGCGAAAATTAATCATTTCTAGGTTGAAAGAATTAAAAATGTGAAGCTCTAGATATGTAATTCCATCTGGAACATAGCATGACGTCACACACCGTCTCTCTGTGTTGATATCGAGCCTGTCGTTTACAAGGGTGTTCTCCTTCCGCGTGCATGTTCGTGCACGTGAAGCTCTGCTTCCTCCATGAACTGAGCGAAGGCCCTCCCTCCCTTCACGTACAGCCAGCTGCATCACGTTGAAGGAAATGGCGGAAGTTGGAGGCGTTCATTTGAAAATGACTGGGAACACATTTTACCACCCAAAGAGTCACATTTAACGGCAAACAAACCGGGTAAAGCAAGGGAAAAAACAAGGATAAATAAAACGAGCGCTGAGAGAACGAGAGAAGTTATGCTGCACTTGGAGCTCGCTTTCTTTCTCCTGGACTGATAAGGAACCGTCATTATTTCAATCTAGTGTTACTGTAATGAAAGCTCCTTTCAGACTTGCTCTGGAAAACGATTAACTTGTTGATCTTGTCCTTTATACTGCTTGCATTCAGATATAGTTCTGCTATTTTACCTCGGAGCGTAGTGGACATTAAGGATAGGTAGAAGAAACTGTCAATCATGATGACACACGTTTGTTTTGGTCTCAATCCCCGACAACATTGCTTGTTGCCACTCTACAGAGACCTTCAGAATTGACCAAGATTCATATTTTTGTTGTTGCTGTGATAAAATGTGTATTTCTGAGGATACCATGAAATCAAGTTCCAATAAAAGATACATTTTAGAGATAATTTTTACATATTTAAACTTGAAAATGGGTCAAATGTGACCCGGACACAATCTAAAGGTTTAACAAAAGATAAAAAGAGTAGGCTACAGTACAAATATGTTCTGTCCTGCTTGGAGGAAACAGGCATGAAATCAACACCCTCCAAACTTCAGGTTAAATTTCTTTTGGTGGTTTTAAATGAAAAACCTACTGGCCAGTTAAGTTGGTAATAAAGGCAATTATTTTAAATCAGATGAATGCTTGCTTTAGCGTGCTCTGTGCAGTTTACGTCTTACTGCCTGCCCAAACAAAGTTTAGCAGAATCAGGGAGAGAAATTTACACAAAGTGAGTGACATTCAGAATGAAAAACAAAAATGCAGATAGTTTTCCACTCATGCAGGCCACAGTAGTAACACAAACACCAAACTAAGGGAATCGAGCGAGGGAAAGATTCTGACAGGGCTCTGAAAATCAGTTCTGAGGAGAGCCCTGAAGACATTTGTTAGCTTGCCAATTAAGTAAGGAGTTAGGATGCTAAATCTAAAAATCTTTAACTAAAGCTAAAGTCAAGTCATTTCAAATGTGTTTTGAGCAAAAGTTTCTATCTTTCTTGATGGAAAGGAGAATGTTAAGAGAGTGTCACTGTTGTTTGGCCTTTTCAAGAAGAAAATGATTAAATGCATTCAGTTGCACTCATAATCTATCTTAATTTCCCTGCAAAACATCTGGTTGGTGGAAATTCTGACTGGCTGGTAATTGTTAGACTCCATCAGTCACATTGGCTGGGGACCAAAAAAGTTTATTTAGAACCCCTTGGCAAAGTTTTTCATTGTATCAGTAAATTTGCTTGAAAAAAGAGGATGTAGCATTCATCAAAGTTGTTTTTTTAACACCTGTTTTTTCATCTCTCTAAAAAAGCTATTGTTGTTTCACCCTTAGCATCAGTGTAACTTCTTTATTGCCAGGATAGGAATTTCACAAATAATATGGTATGTATAGTTGGTGTTGGGGGAATGTTTGTGTTGGTGTTTGTGTGTGTGTGTTGTGGGAATGTGTGTGGGAGATCGGGGACAGTTTGGGCCGCTGGGAGACAGGAGGTCTAACAAGGATGTATGACTGTTTCAGCTTCCATCTGCAGACATTTTTCTACCGTCATTCACTCCTGCTGTCTACCCACGACACAATTCATCCCACATATCCACACACACACACACACATAGACAAGCACTCCCACAGCAAGCCTCCTTTTGCAATTATGTTCACTATTACGGCATTCTCCCAGCAGTAACAAGTCTAAGGCATTCTTGAAATTCAAAGCTGCAGTGGTCCAAGACTTGGCTTCGCCTCTGTAAAGAAGGTAAAAAAAAGAAAAAAGAAAAAGAAAAAAAACCTTCATCAATCTTTCAAGCTGCTTAGATTCTGTCTCTGTCTTCCCCTCAAGGTATAAATGTCCAAAACATACTCTTATTGCAACTATTAGAGCTTCTCATCAATGCATTTGATTAATTTTTAGTTTTCACAAAATTTTATTTTTAGAGACAGAAATTGTGTTGCATTGCCTTTTTTTATCCTGTTATACGTATACTGTGAGAGTGCATTTTATCACTAAGGGCTGTTTATGGTATCTTCGAACTAGCCGTGGTTATAATTCACTTAGTAAGGACATGGAAGATCCATAAAAAAAGAAAGAAAAAAAGATGTTTTTAAAAAACTGAGGGAACACTGTCAGACAATCTCCTCTGAAAGGCTTTGACTGACAGTGTTCGATTGGTTTATAAAGTGCCACAAAAGGTTGAAAACAAATGGGGAAAAAAACTTCAGACAGTCAAAATGACTGACACATCTTTCATGTCCACAGCATAAAAAGTGTTTGACTGCCTGGTTCATCTGCTTCAGAACATTACAGAAACTGCAGTCTGTTGGCAACTGCGGGCTGAATATTAAACTTTGTAAGTGACATAAAAAGAAAAAAAGGTTTGTATGTGATTTGAACTAAAGGTTTTTGCATCCTGCTTTAAAATGATCTTCTCCTAAACTTTTTGTGTGGCTGGGTTCCGACTATGCAGCCCTGATTTAATTTGGTTTAATGCATACGTGTTACATTCTTTGCAACAAATTTCTCACACAGAATAATAAAATCAAGGACTTATTTTTGTCAAATAACTGTATCTTCCATACTTGTGGAGCTTGTGGAACATTTACTACATGTGTTTTTGTCATGTTAATGTTTGCTGTCCCAGAATTGGAGCAGATGCTGTTTAACAGCGCCTCAATGTGCAGCAGATTATTTTACTAGTGCCAAAATAACTTGGAAGCTTTGATATATCATTTTCAAATCAGCATATTCATGCATATTTTTAATAAGAATCCAGCTTTATGCTATTTTTACACATAAGCAACACTTTGCAGTTGATTCGGTTCTCTCATTTCCCCCGCAGAGTTAAAGAGGCAAACTAAAATACACGGTTAAGTATTTAAGTCGTACAGGTCAGCATCCGAGCAGGTTCCTGGTGTTTTAAAGCTTGTTTGACATTTCAAGACCAAATTGGTTTATTTGCAGAAATTTAGTCAAATGTGTCGTTGTTTGCATCACAGGATGGACTTATTTGGAAAAAACCTAATTACAAAAAAAAGAGATTGAAAGTCATGATGGGTGTTACAGTTGAACAAAGCTCATTTCCTGATTTAGGTTTTCAGGATAAGCTGTTTTCATGCACATTCATTTTGCCATCCAGAACACCATTGCAAACACGAATTGACAGACTATTACCATGTAAAACAGAAATTACACACACAGCAAATTGGATGAAGTCTTTGCTCGACCTATTCACGATTCACTTTACATATTCCATCTATATTTTTAGGACAAAGTTTTTGATCATGCTTGTCTTTCTCAGTATAAGTAGAGTGCATTTGTTTGAAACATGCTTGCTACAAATTCAGAAGCATGCTTGATAAGAAACAAGGGGAAGTAGTTCACTGGTTTTCTTAGTACATGCAGAATCCCTGCAAACAATAATAACAAATGGGATCACAGTGTTTTACTCTGATGTATATTACACATCAGAGAGTCCACAACACTGCACATATACAATGAATACGTCTTTGAAGGTATCTTCAAAGACGTACTCACTGTATATGTGAAACCCAAATGCCACTTGGAAACAGAGAGGATTATAAGAAAGGTCTGCGTTTGTTTACCTGTTCTTTTGTTATAGCAGAAAATATCACCAAATTAAATTTCACAGTCTGTGCTTAAATCTCAACTAATCCAAATATTGAGCCGAGGAGCAGGGTTTAATTAAAGTACTAGGATCACAGTAAAGAACTGCTCTGATTCAGGTGAAAGGTAAAAATCACACCGAGAGACAGCAGCATCCATATCAAACAATGTCCTTTAAATCAATGAACAGCAAGGCAAGCTGATTTGCATCTGTACTGTACACGCAGAGTTGGAGTCTTTGATATCAGTGAAAGGGGATGCTAATCTGTAAGTTGTCTCCTTATTAATAATAAGGTGAGTTTGCATCTCCCTCAGCCAAAATAATACAGTCTGATAGAAGAAAAGAATCCAAAACATTTATGACTGCTCCGTTAGTTGAAATACAAAAACATTCCAATCAATATAATTTACTTTTTTTATCCTGAGCTTTTCATTAACTTGTCTAAACCAGCACTTGGGAAATGCACAAGTTTTTTTTTAAGGCAAACTAATATAGAAACACAGCTTTTGGCACTGGAAGCTGATAGATCTTTTTAGTGCCAAGACGGTACACCGTATCTTTTGTCACACTTTGCTCTGTTTGACCCCACTGAGACAGTTATAGTGGATTTATCCAGCTGCAACCCTTGCCCCAAGCTGGGTGATGTCATTGTCACTGATGTGCTGTGGGAACTAAAGTGTGACAGGTCAGCATGTTGCCTCAGCCTCCTCCACCATTCTCTTCTTCTCTTAGACCCCACCTCACTTTCCTCTCCAAATTTCCCTCTGATAGCTCAATTTGAATCTGGCTCAGCACATGAAAAACAACAGCAGAGGACTTTCCGAGAGTCTTTACAGAGACGGCAGGTTGAATCGGACAAGATCTGCATGAAAGTGAAACACAAAGGACAATAATGCAATATTTGCTGTGCTTTATGAATGCGTTCACACGGACATATCCCTGCAAAGCACACACACAGATCCCCTGAAGTCCCTGAGCTTCTTGTGCCCCTGATGGGAGACAGTGCCTTGCTGGTATTGGTGATAAAGCATTTCCAGACTATTCAGCCCAGCCTTATAACCTCCTGCCTGTGTCTCTTCCAGCTCCGCAGACCCAAGCCCCTGCTGGCAAAACCTATCGATCCCCACAGCCACACAGCTATGCCCAAGACAAAGCTGCTGTCTTTCCTGTTCTTTCTCACTTAGTCAGAGACAAAGCAGAATTTGCTGCCATGTTTCCCTCTGGTGTGTCAGCAGCGTGGATCTGAACGATGTCTGCTCTGTCAACGTTAACATGTCTTGTGCCGATTACTGGCACAGGTCTGACACTTTTCTCGATCTACAATAAAATTATATAAAAAAAAAAAATACGAGTCAGTTTATGATGGAGGGCCGAGGCCATGTGTTTGCCCTCCAAGTCTGATTGCAATTAAAAGGCAGGGGGGGAGAATGACTGTGTTAAAATGGCACTTAAGGAGCTGGGAGCTCAGCTGGCTGGACCCATTTCTGTTAGAGTGGCCACTGACGACTCCCAATTCTCTTTACCAATTATCTGAGCACTCATCTATGCACAGCGGGGCCACTCCCCTCCCTTGACCAATCAGAAATCTAAAGGCCTGAGGTTAGTTACTACAGCAAATTATTTCAGAATCTCAATCCAAAGTCAAAGGCAGTTCTGCAATGTGAATGAACTTTATTGTAGCTAAAATTACAACAAAAGATTAAAAACAGTTCAACAACCAAATACTTTAAAAATAAAGTATTGATTAAAATCTTCTTAAATATAATAACTAACAAGAGGCTAAAATACAATAATATCAGACCTAGAAATCCAGCAAGATTTAAATCTTGATATATAAGGTTCAATTGCATAAACAGTTTTTTATACTTATAAATATGGCATAAACTAGAATAACATTTAAATTAGGAATGTATCTTAAGTCACTTCAACCTTTTACATTTTACATTTGTCTTGAACTTTGCACAGCAGCTTAATTAGTCTATCATTTATTTATTAACCGACTTATAAACCTTTCGAATTTGTGAATTTTTTGTCTCCTTTTCAACCTCCTGCCTGCATGTGTGTAGAACTTAAAGGTGACTCTGAGATTATTTCTTCAAAACTCGCTTGTTCATTCTTACTACTATTTAAATGCGCTAAAAAAATTGTTTGGTCTTTTAAAAAAAAATCAGGGACGAATATAGTCTTTTAAATGAGTGTCTGAACTGTCCATCCATGAACTACCACAGTTTCTTGATCTCTATACAAGATTGACAACTACAACCTCCCAAAAGCTGTTCAAAAAAGTGTGTCTGCTTCTTGCACCTAAGATCTCACATTTGAGAAGGGATAAAAGTTGTCTGAATACACCAGAAAAAAGGGGGTCTAGTAATTGTTTGATCAGGTTTAAGGGATTTGTTGGCTTGTCAAGCAGTTCACTGCTTGGAAATGTGATGAAACATTGTCCCAGACTGCATCCTTCTTACTATAGCACTGTGTGAAAAAAGCATCTCTTGGGAACTGGCAGAAGGGTTGGAAGTTGATTTTCAGTCTGTCTTAAAAAAAGGTCAAATGAGCTCATCCTAATGATGGCAGCCCATAAAAGTAGCACTCCTCAACCCTGCTGGTACTTGACTCAAAGTGGTGCCCTTTGTCTGTTAGTGATCCGCCACAGGCCCATCCATCTGCCAATGAAAGATCTGTTCTCAGTTATGTCTTGTTTCAATCTTGATGCTTTAGATCGGGACACAAATTGAGTGATGGTTACCTTTCAGTCCCCTTTACTTGGCTTTGTCTCAGGACTAACTCCGGTGAGTCCTACATACCCTGGGTAGGACTTCTTCCCAGCTTTATGTGTAGTCATTAGCAGTTAATATTTTCTTTAGTTGTCTAAGCGCTTGCCTGAAAAATAAACATGCAAAGCACTTAAAATGTCATGTGAATCATCTCAAGGGTTCAGCTATTTCACAGTAACCTTTACATTTAAATGACTAAAACAAAAACAAAACCCCCAGCCCTTTATTTTACTAGTATCTTATTAATGTACCGTACTTAGATGACAAAGTGGGTCAGGGAGACATTGGGATCAATCTCGGGTTGGCTGCTTTTAATGGGCAGCTGCTATGGTGAACTAAACACTGCACTCACAGGAATGTTCAGATACACTCTGCTTTTTTTTGCTCCTGAAGCAGAACATTTCTGTGACAGTTTAGTAATCATGCTGCTTTAGCCTGTTGCCTCTACTATTCATGAAATCTCCAACAGAAGCAGCTGTACTGTAACTTTCCTGCTTCCGCCTCCAAAGCTGAGGCGAGGTGATTATGCCTGGGCTGAAGCTGATGTAAGTTTCAACTTCCATCACTTTACCCAGCAGTGATAAAGTAGATGCAGACTCTTCTGTAACTAGAGAAGCAGTGTGATATTTACCGCTAAAAGTTGTAGCAAAACATTCACTTACTGATGTGACGTTCCCAAATGACTTTAATCTTTTGAATGGTTCTTCACTGTGAACGATGGGAACCGACTCCCTGCAGAGGGCAGAGGATTAAATTTGTATATATTTTTTTTTTCTGTATCATGGCTATATATTCATGGTTCTTGTTTTGAGGATGTAATTTGTTTTTTGTTTTTCACTTTTACAGACTTTCCCACATAATCTGTCAAGATGTAGCTATATTTTGCACAATTCCAACATATGCCTGATGCATATCCCCTATTATGGCATGAATTCAGCCCACACAGTGATTAAACTGACATTTCAGAATAAGACAGTATTGAATGCCCCACCAATTTAACATGTGTAATATTACTTAATTTGAATTGTGTCACCCATCACAGTGTTATTGGTCTTTTAAAATAAGGCAAAAAAAATACAAAATAAAAGAACTGGTCTTTTGATTGGCTCTTTAAAAAGGAACGGCTCCCGAATGAACAGCTCCCTTCAAAGAGTCAGAAGTCCCATCTCTACATTCATTCTATATTAACAGGCAGTTTCTCACAGCTAACTTTCTCTGCTCCAATGCCTCTGCTCTGACTCAGACCTGGGCTGGCTGTCAGACCAGCTGACTTTCTGCACATCCCTCTCTCTCTCTCTTCCTGTCTCTATCGCCACCTTAAAGGGGCCATGCTGCCCTTTGTTTATAAGCATATTTAAACATAGTTGTAAAATAATTCTTAAAATTAAAACAGCTGACTTTGTCTTCGAGCACCATTTTGACTAACTGCTGAGCCACGCACATACCTGATTAAAACGCAGTTAACTTGTGATTAACTGCATATTAATCGCATTATTTTTAAAAATCCTTTATTTTCATCTATTTCATTTTGTTTTTTAACAGGATATTTGTCATGATCTAATGCTCATGTAAGCTGTTAGGAGGTCGATATAAATTGTAAAACAGATAATAAATCCTGAAGTTTCCTTTCTTTTCTTGTGCTTGCGATCACAACTCACCACACACAGAGCCTAATGTTCTCCTGGCAAGCATGCCTTAACCAGTAGCATGGAACAAACGTGTGCAAAGTGCTTGTTGTTTTGTTTTCGGTTTGACTAGATTCGGAGTGGCGTTGTAGTTTTCTAACTTGATGAGTTGTTTGCAAAGTCATGGAGAAAATCTACAAAGGCCTGGCCCAAATGGAACAAGCGTTAATCTCGCGACAAAAAATGCACGCAGTTAAAACAGATTTTACCATTAATTTACAGTATCTGACAGGCAGCATTATATATATACACTATATACTGTATATATATGAATGTGTACATATGTACATACGTGGGTGTGTGTGCATGTGTGTGTTACTGGTAGAGTTGCTCTAGTTTTGAGCTATAAAAGAAAAAAAAACTGGATGGAGGTCACGGCTGACACCCCACTGGCAGTGTCAGATCAATATGATTCCTCCATAATATCACTTACTCATTCACATAATGTGAGAGCACACCCACTCATACATGTAGCACAAATGTGAAGCAGCAGTCACATATACAGAGCAATATCATGCAAATCCTGAAACACTGAGGAGTTATTTCCACATTAAATCTAGGGCATCCATTTTATTGGAGGCCTGGAATTAAAACTTCATCCACTGGCAAAGAGGGTTCTGTGAGTGGCAATAATTGAGGGAATATTGCCTGCCTCGAAGAGCGAGCCATGATACGTGAGGGCCCAGAAAGTCATTTCATTTTTCTGCCTATTACTTTTTTCCTTCGCAGTCTTCTTTTCTTTTTTTTTTTTTTTTTCCCCCCGACCGTTTTTTGAATCAAAGCGATGTTGAGCTGGCACTTTGAGACTGGTGGATAGAGATGTGCAGTTGAGGGGCAGTGGGAGGAATGGGGAGTAAAAAGGAAGGAGAGATGAGTAGGACTGATGTGAACGAGGGAATTACCTGAAAGAAAAAAAATGGGGGAAATGAAAGGGGAGGGGGACATTGATAGAAATAGGCAAGTGGCAACATCAGAAGAAAATCAGGCGAGAGTAATATATATGTCAGAGTTGTGGGTGTGTGTGTGTGTGTGTGT
>JAVQJG010100824.1:0-10695 GCA_036024015.1 Craterocephalus amniculus
ACGAACGAATAATAAATAAATAAATAAATAAATAAATAAATAAATAAATAAATAAATAAATAAATAAATAAATGCTGCTACTTTTCCCATCTTTGTTCGTGGATTTGTTGACTTGCACATTTTGCCTTTGAATGTTTTGTGCAACATTGTGGCACGTAATGTTGTGAAATTTTAATAGTAGCACAAAGAAACCCCAACATGCTGATTTTTTTGCTTATTATGTAAGTTTTCTTTAGATGAACGTTATAATTTAACATGTTTTAGCCTATAGGCTATGTATTTTGCGCTGAGATTAATGTCTGACACATTTCCTTCAAAAAACGTTTCTCAACTCATTGTTGAGTACAGTTTTTATAAATTTATAAATGTCTGAAAATAGACTTATAAGATAGTCGAAACCATATGCGCGACAAAATAAAGTCTTTTGTCCCCTTCTGTGCTCTTGTGGTCCTCATAGGATCTTATTGGCTGAAGTGATCGCTGCCATCGTTGGAGATTAGCATAAAGGAGGCAAGCTGGTGATGCGTCAGAGCGCTGGATGAAAAGGAGAGACAAAAAAGGACTAAAATAGCGCCGAAGCTGTGGGTTAATGTGCACCAATGGCCACGAAGTCATTCGTGGTCTCAGCGCAGAACAGAAAAGTGCCACAGGTGAAAGAAGGGATGCATACAGGGATGAGCGCGTTTGAGCTTCCTACAGTAAGTGTTGCTAACAAGTAACGAAAATCTTTCCAAACCAAAACTTTGCCATGTAAGGACAGTGGCACAAACCTCTGCGAGGTGCAGAAATTATACGCTTTCACCACGTCACGTCTTGGAGGATCATGAAACAGCATCGGATGAAGCTAAGCCGAGGACAAGTTGAGGAAGCTGAGGAAAGACATCTTCACCGATGAAGCAACCAAGTTCCTCTGCGCCTCTCCCTTGACGCACAGGCGAGGTGAGGACGGAGACCATCTCATCAATGTAGAGAAAACACCAATGAGTCATCTGAGGTGTTGAAACATCGAAAGAAGACAAGAGAAGCACAAATATCTTTAAAAAAAATCAAAATCACATTACAAAAAACAAAAAAGGAAAGAATAGCACACGATGGATGGAGAAGGGGGATCTTTCGGGCTGGCCAAATCAGCCGCCGTAAAACTGTCCGAGATGGGTGAAAGAACCAAGAAGCTTGGCACCGCGATGAGGGACCCTCACCAGCAAAGACGGATCATATTAGTGATTGTTTGCGTGGCTCTCCTGCTGGACAATATGCTCTACATGGTAATCGTGCCAATTATTCCAGACTATCTCGCTGATCTGGAGAGTGAGCAGTCAGAGCACGTCCACGTAGTGATGCACCCCAACTCTTCAGCCAACAGCACAAATCAAGACAAAAGCAACAAGAACAATTTAGATGTCCAGATAGGAGTACTTTTTGCATCTAAAGCCATCCTACAGCTCTTAGTTAACCCACTGTCGGGAACTTTCATAGACCGGGTTGGATATGACATCCCTCTTTTAATTGGACTCACTGTTATGTTTGTATCCACCTGCATATTTGCTTTCGGGGAGAATTATATCACCTTATTTGTGGCCAGAAGTTTGCAAGGTCTAGGGTCTGCGTTTGCGGACACATCTGGGATCGCGATGATAGCCGACAAGTACACGGAGGAAGCAGAGAGGCGGAAGGCGCTCGGCATTGCCCTGGCGTTTATCTCTTTCGGAAGTCTGGTGGCACCTCCCTTCGGGGGCGTCCTGTACGAGTTTGCCGGCAAGAAGGTACCCTTTATTGTGCTCGCCTGCATTTGCCTGGCGGATGGCTTTCTGCTTCTGACCGTGATCAAGCCTTTCTCCAACAGGACTAGAGAGAACATGCCAGTCGGTACCCCCATATACAGACTCATGATTGATCCCTATATAGTTGTGGTAGCTGGGGCGCTTACAGTTGCCAACATCCCCCTTGCCTTTCTAGAGCCCACCATAGCCAATTGGATGGAGACCACCATGCATTCTTCTCAGTGGGAAATGGGACTCACCTGGCTCCCAGCCTTTTTCCCCCATGTTCTTGGTGTGTACATAACAGTGAAGTTAGCAGCACAAAATCCACATTTGCAGTGGTTCTATGGAGCTTTAGGCATGGTTATCATAGGCGCGAGCTCTTGCACAGTTCCTGCATGCAAAACTTTCGGGCAGCTTATCGCCCCGCTGTGCGGCATCTGCTTTGGCATTGCACTGGTAGACACTGCACTGCTGCCGACTCTTGCGTTTTTAGTCGACGTGCGTCACGTTTCTGTTTACGGTAGCGTTTATGCTATTGCAGATATTTCCTATTCGGTAGCATATGCTATGGGTCCAGTGGTAGCCGGGCAAATAGTGCACAATCTTGGTTTTGTGCAGCTTAATCTGGGTATGGGTCTCGTCAATGTGCTTTACGCACCAGCCCTGCTGCTGCTGCGCACCGTGTGCCAAATGAAACCCTCTTACTCAGAGAGAGATAACCTGTTAGACGAAGCTCCGCAGGGGCTGTACGACACTATCAAAATGGAAGAAAGGAGATCTAAAAAGACGGGCTTTAGTTCAGCAGGGAATTGTCTGTCAGTAGATGAAAATGGGTTCGACCCTTTTAAAGCACAGCGGTCCGTGTCAGAAGAGTCGTCCGGTCCGGAGTACACTTAGACCGTTTACACTCTGACCGCCGTCTGAAACATTCCCCTGTGGAGTTTTTCTCGTCTGGCTTGGGCAGGTAGATTCTAATCTAGTAATATCAACTTTTATGTAAGTACCGATGTGCAATATAAACACCCAATCACCAAAATCACCATTGTGTGACCCGTTTTCCAAAGTTGATTTTTGTTTTTGCTTTTATATTCACTGTGATTTCATTGTGTCGAACAAGTCTATGTAGTGTTTGTTATGGATGTGTAACTGGAGTTTTGTGAGAGATCTATCAGCAACTGTTGAATTTCTGTGTATTACTGAGTATTATATTAAAAGATATAAATATATAAATGTGCATACAAGATTTTGCGGGACCAACTATAAGCAGCACATTTACCCTCCTCACACAAAATAGTCTATATTTTTTAGTCTCTGACAAAACATTTTTTACGTGCACATTAAAGGCCTGTTATTCTTTTTTGGCTTGTCAAAATTTACGTCATTCGAATTCATTTCACTTTGTGGGCCTGTTTGATATTATTTTCGTTGTTTGAAAATAATTGTATCATTATAAATGGATTTGTACATATGTGGATATATGCACAATTTAAATTGTTTACGTGGACCTCTATAAAATGCGTGTTCGTGTGTGTGTGTGTGTGTGTGCGTGTGTTTGTGTGTGTGTGCGCGCAAGCGTGTGTGCGTACAGAACATTATGTCAAGATGTAGTCATTGAAGTCAGACTCCTTGAAACGATCAAAATACGTGTTAATTTTAACAATGTTAATTTTAATAAATCTTTGTTTGGATATGTGAGATAATGGTGACTTCACGTTCATTCAAATCGGATAATAATAAAATAAATTAACAGTTATGAGTGGAAGTTATTTTCTGTTGGACAAATAATGTGTTCAAATGATCGCTTCAAGAAGTGTCAACAAACCATGGCTGGAGAAACGGCTTGGGTTTCATTCGTAGCAGAAGAGGGGGAAACATGAAAAAAGTGGGAAAAGTTTAATTCTGAATTTTGTTTTTCACAGGCTACTGTCACCTACAAGCCGACAGCATGACAGGGCACACCACATTATGAAAACCAAAAATTTCAGTTTCAGTTGTCATTTTTAAAAGCATAGATAAAACAGATGTGCTGTCCACACATCTGCATCCACTGTTGTATATACATATAAAGGATTAATTACTTTGCGGAAAACTTCATTTATTCATATGTAATCTCCGCCGATCTCCAGGGCCATAACAGGATCTCTGACTGGCACACTAAAAGACGTGTCAAGCTTTTTTATACATCAAAATTACTATCGGATGTGGGAGGGTGGGGGTGGTGGAGAGGTAAAGCAAGCTGTCAGATAATATGTTCCGCGAATGGATTTCGATGGGAGGAGTTTCTTGCCTCCAGGGGGTAGGTGAACCCAAACACCTTCAGCATCTTTTCCAAGCTGCGCTTTAATGTGAAGTCGCAGCCGTATGGCGAGGCGTGAGGACGGGGGAGCAGTCCAGCACCGACACGGAGCTTTACTTTAAAATCATGGGTTTTCATGACGTGGGCGTGGGAGGCAACTTTACCATACTTCTCTGACCTCCTGAGTTCTTCAACTATCAGGTCAGTACTCTTTCTTTCTACAGAAATTAGAATAACTAAAGAAGAATAAGAGAAGTAAGAGGGAATATGATATTCTTAAAAATGATAAACTCTTTTGGTCCATGACCGCGATTGAGGTGAAAATTGTTTACACAAAAGTGTAAAACTACTTTTTATTAGAAAATACTTCCATCCGGTGAAAAATACTTCCATCCGGTGATTTATAGATATCTAAAATTGCAAATAGACATTATTTATGTAATATTTTCTTTTTATAAATTAAAGGTATTAATATATATATGGGCCTAATTTGATTCGCTTTCAGCTAGTTTAGGAAAAAGTTAATAACAAAAAGATGCAAATAGGTTTTAAGATATTTGTAGGGTCAAACGTGGGGCGCAGCTGGAATTCAAGGACAGGCAGCAAATTGCATTAGGCAGCAAAGAGATGAATGGAAGCGTACTGACTCACTGGCAGACAGCATATGTAGCCGCATATTTTTCGATGGGGCTAATTGTATTTATTGCGTTTTTTTTCCTTTCCTGTCCTTTTTCAAATGTCTTGCCATGCTTCAAAGGAGGAACGGCTCCAACTTTCTTCAGAGGGTTTCCAAATCATTTCCATTGACTGGACTGCAAGCATGTCAGTCTCGAAGAAATTTGCGGCCGGAGACCAAGGCAGCCAAGTATGAAACGTGTTACTTTGTCATAAAGTGGTTCCGTTCATTGCTTTACATGGTGCTGAAGGTAAACTTGTATTTCAGCACCACGGACAGCGCCACAAATTCAATGACCTATCTTGCCGCTAGGGGTGAAAATTGGACAGCAATCCTTTTGTTTTCATCAACTTATTTTTCACATTTAGGCTACTTCTAAATAATAATAATTATAAATAGCAGACATTCAATCCTGTCATCCAGTTCATATCGTAACAATAAGTATATTACTATGTGGTGTCTACTGTTATTTGAGTGGTGACAAAATAAATCAGTTTTTTTTCTTTAACAGTGATGTATAGCCGGTTAAAAAGTTGGACAAACTCGCAGCCACAATTACATCTACAACTGCCTTGAACTCATAAGTAACAGTCAGTATGCAAATCACCCAACATCAGACAGAAAGGATAATCAAGTTGCCTTTTTCCAACAATACCCATGAGGTTGTGGATTTAATTTTCAAACAGGCCTGGAGGCATCCAAGATGAATTATTAAGTCAAGCTTTAATGATAAAACAAGTAAAAATACATGCAAAAGTATTACCCTTTTAGCTAATGAACTCTGTTTTTTTTTTTAAAAAGACATCCAAATGTTGAACAGTCGCTGACCTTCCATAACTACTCCTGAGTTCTTTCTTCGTAAGGTATTGCCAAAGGTCCCAGTGCCTCCGCTGAAACAAACTCTTGACACATACTTGAAGTGCGTCCAGCATCTGGTGAAGGAGGAACAGTTTAAGAAAACTAAGGCCATTGTGGAGAAGTTTGGGGCTCCTGGAGGTGTTGGAGAGGTTCTACAGAAGAAGCTTATGGAGCGGAGGGACAAGACAACCAACTGGGTAATTTCTGATTGCTCTGAGCCTCTAAATTATTTGAAAAAGTTTTCCTTTGTCCAATAAAGACTTCTTGCTTTTGTTCAAATGAGTAAGCAGATTTTTTTCCCCTTTTTACTAAGTTGTCCATATGAAAACTTTAAAAAAAACGTTAAATGAACTTGACACATACTTGGCTGATATTGAAAATGTAAGTTGCCTCCATTTTTGCGTAGAGAATAAATAATTTACAAATACATGTTACATATGGATAAAAGTCAGAAAGAAAAACATACAACACTTGAAAATGAAGAATTATGGAGCCTCAGTCTCTCTTCCTTCATCTGGGTGATCTGTCCAACGCAGTGGAGTCTATCACACTCCTACTCTCGTTTTTCATCTGGTAGACAATCCACTGCGGTGTTGTGTTTGCTCCATTACCCACAGGTCACTCTCAGTGTAATAACATAGAGTCCAAAATGCTTAACAAAGCAACATCTCTCACAATGTGTCCTTGTGTTTACACATAGGTCTATGACTACTGGATTGAGGACATGTACCTGAACAATAGGTTGGCTTTACCAGTCAACTCCAGTCCTGCCATGGTGTTTCCAAAGCAGGCATTCAGAGATTATAAAGATACCCTCAGGTATGTGTGGGTCATTTGATTCTGCTGATGTGTAAAGTTTGTACTTTTCCTCTCTTTCCATTCTGATAGAGCTTCTTGAGGTGAAACAACAAAACCATGCCATCAAAGAAAAGACATATAATGATAGAAGTTTCTATCAAAAAGCATACTACTCTTTTTATAACCCGTCAAAAGAAAGATTAAATAAATAGTAAGATAAGCAATAAAAACTACTTTTTATTTGTCTTCAAAACTTTCAGAAAATGACAAAAATGTCATATCAGTATAGTGGTGTCCAACATCTTGCTTTTTTCAACAAAGAATGTAAAATGTTTCATATTTATTCATTTATGTATTCGTATCTATCTTGCTCAAGAGTAGGAAAAGAAAGGTTAGATTTTTAGTTTTAACACTGACTCATTTTTAAAGTTTTGCTTTAAACCTACTTCCACCACTGACGTTCTGTGGGCACCTACCCTTTAAAGCCCACAAACTCAATAATTTGGCTCCTTTTTAAAAAAAATTACAAACAGCTACAAGGGACCAGTGGGGAATGTGCAATTGTGATAGAAGAAAAAAAATCTGCACATTTCACATGTCCTAAAGTCTATAATTCACATGTTTTGTGAAATTAATGTGCATTCTTAGTTATGCGTAAATAAAAACTAAATTCCATGTTAAAAGACAACAATATGTAGCCTATGTTGAGCTCTCCAGCTGCTGACAGGGTTGATGTTCTTCTCTGCAAACGGAGGCTCAGATTAAGATCTGTATTACAGTCATATCCATTATTAAATGAGTCATGGTGCGCCAGACATTACACCGATCCATCCAGCTCTGTAACTCAGCATTAGCTTTTGTCAGTTTGAACCACGCTAACTGAATATTTCCAGAGCACCCCAAGCAGCTGGTAATCTACTGACACAGCCACTTATTAAATTGGGAGTGACAGGGCCAAACTCTCCACAGAGACCGCTAGTCAGAGCTCATATAGGGGTGTGGTGGGCTGCGGCTGCCTCCTTTGTATTGATCTGGCTTTGAACGTAATAACACCAAGACAAACGACATACAACATGAGACCTGACAAGGCGCTGTGTTTTCCCTATTTGCCCACACTGCCCACTCATATACACCGACTATCTCTCTCCCACACAGATAAACACACACAGCTACCTCACTGTAGCCTAGTAATTCACTATGATTTGATTTTGGTTATTTTTTTAGACGGATGGGAGTATATCTAATTATGGATACAATCCAGCCTGATTTGTATGTCCAGTGTATAACAGCACTGTTTTTCTTTTCCTTCTTTAAAGAATGTAATCCTTCTTACTCTTTTAAGATTTGCTTCCCGTCTCATCCAAGGAGTGCTGGAGTATAAGGCTGTCATTGATGCGTGAGTTTAGACCATATCTGATTATTTGCCACCCTGCAACCACTGTGGATTTAACTTAAAAAGCTTAATAATGAGTCAGAGGTAATCAGGTGTGTGTAATGATGTCTCTCAGGCGAGCACTGCCAGTGGATTTTGCTCGAGGCCAGCTAGCTGGGACTCCTCTGTGCATGGAGCAGTACTACCGCCTCTTCACCTCCTACCGCTATCCAGGGCTGAAGACAGACATGCTGAAAGTCCACATGAATACAGTCTCCTCGGTGCCGGAGCACATAATTGTGGCATGCAAGAACCAGGTCAGGATGCCAGGCTATGAGACTTTCCACATGCCATCACACTTCTAAATAGAGACTGTGCCTTGTCCGGAGGTTGTATGAGAGTTAAATCTTACTTTCAGTCTTCATCACTTTTCTAAATAAAAGGAAAAAGACTCATTTGTACATCAGACATGGCTTGACAATGAACCACATGTTTTGGTATATTACAGAGTAATATAATCTTTTATATTGGATGGACAAAATAATAATAATGACATAATGAACATTATAACAAACTGATCACAGACTTTAACTGTATGTGTGCTGCGCTTATTTGGTTTATCTCATAGCTTTTGCGACAGGCTGGGATAACAGATACAATCTGCCTTTATTAAACTGGCAAGCATAAAGCTATCTCAAGATGTTCACCAGTCTATTTGAATATTTAAACTGGGGAAAATACCAAAGACGTACAGGCTTAGCAGGAAGTACATACCTTAAAAATGGCATGCCAGATACTGTTTTGCAGTCATTAAATACATAAATAAATGAACCTATGAATAAATGGGGTTATACCAGTTTTAAAAAGTCAGAAGGAAAGAAATGAAGCAAAACAATTAAAAATGACACTAAGAACCTTACAAAACTAGTTATGCAAGCCATTCTGCATCTGTCATTCTTAACTGGATTAGGCTTATATTTCATTTATTACCAAACAGCTAGCGAATATTTTACAGTAACCATATGAACAAATTTTTTACATTTTACATAAAAATGTAACACCTATACTTGAATTAATGTTCTTTAATGCAAATGTTTGACTTTGCATCACTTCAGTGTTTAGAAATGATCTGCTGTATAAGATGCAACATTAACCATGTTATTAAAAAACAGTAGCTGTGATAGCTGGTTTGTTAAACTCTCAGATATATAGACAGTAATAATGTATTCACTTATTTTGGATATGCAAGCATTTCATTGTGATACTTTGCAAAGTTGGTACTTTGAAAATTTGTGACAACTAACATGACAACACTCCTATACATTTAACTACTGTGACGTTCCAATCTTTTACATTTTTATTAATACATGGCAATTCCTCTTTGTGCTAGTTATTAATATTCTGATGGGTGTTGTTGAAACTGTATTACACTGAATAGTATGTTACCTGTTTAATATTATCATTAATATTAAAATGTTCAATGTGTTTAGTTGGGTTTTTTAACTCACTTCACTGTAAAACAATTTGAGATGTTAATAGAAGCACTCAAACGTTTACTTCTGGCTCAAATAGGCACATTCAAAAAATTATCATATCCAAAAGGTATTGTTGAATTTTTGCGAGGTCTTTTAAACATATTAAGTTCTTGAGTGATGTTTGTCATTCATACGAATGTGTTAATCCCAAACCACCAACATTTACAGGAGTTCTCACCTGGAAATGGCCCTAAGTGTGATCAGTCTCCAGCATGAGGGCCCACTCCTATGGAGATTAAATGAGTTAATGTGATTACAGCTGATTAAATCTGCCACTTTGTCTGAGAGCTTCCTGGAGTTCCATCTTTAACTGGTGGGAGCAGAGGAGTCATACTGGTGGTATAAATTTTCCATTTTTAGCAATTATCATCATTGCTAATTGCTTACTCCTTAGTGCAGCTGTTTGAATAGAACATGGGTTGAATAGTAAAGACACATTTCAACATGATCTCCTATAAAAGTTGTGTCCTGTGTCTTGCAGGTGATGGAACAAATAGGTCTATGACATGCGTTCACTGAAATCTATTTTTCTCACTAGTTTTTCGTATTGGATATAGTGGCAAACAGCAAGCAGCTCAATGAGATGGAGATATTCCACCAACTGGAGAAGATCATGAAAATGTCAGAAAACGCTGAAGAAAAACTCCCTCCCTTTGGTATCCTGACATCGGATGGGAGAACAGAATGGGCTCAAGCAAGAGAAGCACTAACAAAAGGTCTCTCAGCAATGCAACTTCCTTCCTGACCACTTTTAAACTTTTTAATCAATTATTAACGATTTTCTGAAGAGTAATCCTTTAATCCACTTCCTGTATCCAGAACAAACCAACCGGGACTCTTTGGCCCTGATTGAGAGCTGTGTGTGTGTGGTGTGTTTGGATGAACCCTGTGGTCTCCAACCCAATGATACCAACAGGGCTCTGATGATGCTACATGGTGGAGGACACGAGAAAAATGGTGCAAACCGCTGGTATGACAAGTCCATGCAGGTAGGATCTTATTCCAGGCACTGTGGTCCTTGATGAGTATTACATTTAATTACTTAACTCCACCCTCTCCCAGTTTGTTGTAGGAATGGATGGGATATGTGGGGTGGTGTGTGAGCATTCAGCATTTGAGGGAATAGTTCTGGTGCAGTGCTCTGAATACTTAATGAAATATATGTAAGTCAGCACATTGTACCAAGAAAACTGTCATGTTGATTGATTCCGCTGAGGTTCATACTGTGGGAAACAAAAGTATTGTTGCTGTTAACAGAACAGGAAGTCCCGCCAAAATAGCCAAATCCACAACGGCGAGAGAGCTTCCACCTCCACAAAGGTTGCTCTGGAAATCCACCCCTCACATCCAAGGAGTCCTAAAGGCATCTGGAAATAGACTCCAGAGGCAAGAGCAAC